>CM056602.1:26037183-26044683 GCA_029721355.1 Tegillarca granosa | reverse complement strand
TTTAAAAGAAAAAAAGATCAAACAGCAATGAAGGATGCAAGAATTCTGAAATACATAAGAAGATTAATTGTCACGATCTTAAAACTATTTTTCTTTTTATGTTGCAGGGAACTAAGATATAAATCTTTCATATCCCAATCAATATTGACTCTTATTCCACAAAATTGTCGTTATTCTGGCTAGTACTGACCTTGAAACATACGCGTATGTTATATACCGGCAATAGAAAAAGTACTGCGCGAAAACCAAGTTACTATGTTGATTGACTGATTTAATACGGTTTTACTTCCCAGTCAAGAATATTTCACTTATATCGAGACGTTACCAGTTAAAGATGAAGTGACAGAAATTTTGGCCCTTGCAATGCGCACAGGGCAATTTACAGGGAGGGTTCTTTAGGGTGCGACCCCAGCAGTTACACATGACATTGGTTTTTAGGTCTCCTCCAAAGGATCTCGTGACTTTTATTTCTAAATGTCGAGTGCTTGGTGAAAGAATAGTCACTTCCTATTTTCAAGTCTTGCTCAGTCCCGGCCGGAGTTCAAACCCAGACCTCCAACAAATAACACGAGCATTCTAACAACTGAGCTACGTAGTACTTTCTTCGGTTATGATGACGTGTCTGGATTAAAAAAAACAAGTACGCTGGAAATTAACACCACACCATTTCATATAAGTGTTTTTCCTCGGTAATAATAACGTTGAGCTGTCTCGTTTAAAAGAGCAAGTACCTTTGAAAATACAGACCAGTCCACCCCTGTTTACCACTTCACCTATATTAGTGCTATGAATGCGTGTCCCGAAAAAAGGAGCAAGCACTATTGAAAGAAAGACAAGAACACTCCTTTTTCCCCTCCCGTAAAATTTCCACAGCAGGCACTTTGAAATTAAATATTTTGCCAAAGAACTAGAACATACCTAGCATGGCCTCGAAAACATAGCACGAATCAGCAGCCAGCCTTTGCATCTTCCGTATCATATGGCCTTGATATTTTATTGAAAGTTGTTATATTAATATATATATATATATATATATATATATATATATATATATATATATATATATATATATATATATATATATATAACGTTATACATGAATATATATATTTATATATGATAATCTACAATATTAATTTAATTCGCATAACAAAACTTGATAATAAATAAATTAATAAATAGGATATTAAAATATAGTTAAAAGATGTAGGTCATAAAAAAGATAAAAATATCTTATAAGATTGAAGGAAACAAGATCTTGTAATTTGACTTGAGCAGATTTATTGTAAAGAAATAAATGCGTTTTGGTTTATTTGATGTTCAAATAAGCTGAAATCTAAAGCAATAATTTTTGTACTTTCAATTGAATTAATGAGTTTTCCAGTCGGGTACCCTAGATATAGAAATGCTCTAAGAAAAAGATTCAAAGATACGGAGTTATTAAGAAAATCAATAAAACTTTTGACAAAATGCCTTAAATTGCATCCACTATTTTAAATACTTTTGTTATAATAATGTTATTTGTATTTGTAAATTTTTTACATTATGCAAATTAGTTGTTTAAAACGGGTTTTCACTGCTTTTCCACGGGGGTATTATTTTGCAAACATTAAAGGTGTAGAAACTCAATTGAGCGTATGATCGTTCTAGCGATATACATCAGCGTGAGTTGTATTTTATAACTTGCTTTTAAATAAAACAGATCAAACGATTTTCTAGAAAATTACCAGCATACATTGTTATGAGTTGCTTTGATTATAAATAGATCAAACGATCTGAAATTACAGAACAATTTTTAATTTCAGTCTTTTATAGAACTTCATAAATTTTGTTTTCGAATTCTCTCATATCTTAACTTTAACTCACAATCATATTAAAATTTGTACAGAAATACACTGTAATCTACGGTGGCACAGAGGTGACATGAAATATATTTTACATATTACGTGCACACGTAATACCTTTTACGTGCGCACGTAGTAACCAATTCGTGCGCACGTAATATGAAAAATATATTTCAAGTCACCTCTGAGCCACCGTAGTTATCTTAATTCAATTATTATTTTAAAGACTTGTGTTAGTTGTACTGGTCTAAAGAGTAACAGTTTGATTACACAATAGATTTTTTACAAGAAAATGGAGGTCATATGTTTTTATAACTTAGTCATCCGTAAATATCGAAAACTTATATGGCATTTTGATTTACAAGTACTCTTTACTCCCAGATCTTGGGCCACGATGTCTGATGTGGTTAAGGCGTTAGCGTTCAGCATTTTGATTTACATGTACACTTCACTCCGAGATCTTGGGCCAAGGTGTCCGATGTATTAAAGGCATTAGCAATCAAATTATACACGTGTAGCGTTTTGATTTACATGTACAGTACACTCCCAGATTTTAGGCCATGGTGTCTGATGTGGTTAAGGTATCAGTCATCAAATTCAACATGTGCAGCATTTTGATTTACATGTACACTGTACCCCCAGATCTTAGGCCACGGTGTCAGCATTAGCCATAAAATTCAACACCTGCAGCATTTTGAGTTACATGTACACTGTACTCCCAGATCTTAGACCACGGTGTCCGATGTGGTTAAGACATTATCCATCAAATTCTACACGTGCAGCACTTTAAGTTACATATACACTGTACTCTCAGATATTGGGTCACGGTGCCTGATGTTGTTAAGGCATTAGCCATCAAATTCAACACTTGCAGCATTTTGAGATACATATACAGGGCACTCCCAGATTTTGGGCCACAGTGTCTGATGTGGTTAAGGCATTAGCCATCAAATTATACACGTGTAGCGTTTTGATTTACATGTACACTGTACTCTCAGTTATCAGGCAACGATGTCTGATGTGGTTAAGGCATAAGCTATCAAATTATACACTTGTAGCGTTTTGATTTACATGTACAGTACACTCCCAGATTTTGGGCCACGGTGTCTGATGTTGTTAAGGCGTAAGCTATCAAACTCAACACGTGCAGCATTTTAAGTTACATATACACTGTACTCTCAGTAATCAGGCCACGGTGTCCGATGTTATTAAGGTATCAGCCATCAAATTCAACGCGAGCAGCATATTGATTTACATGTACAGTGCACTCCCAGATTTTGGGTCACGGTGTCCGATGTGGTTAAAGCATTAGCCATCATATTCAACATGTGCAGCATTTTAAGTTACATGTACACTGTACTCTCAGATATCAGGCCACGGTGTCTGATGTGGTTAAGGTATCAGCCATCAAAGTCAACGCGTGCAGCATTTTGATTAACATGTACAGTGCACTCCCAGATTTTGGGCCACGGTGTCTGATGTGGTTAAGGCAGTAGCCATCCAATTGTACACCTGCAGCATTTTGAGTTACATGTACACTGTACTTCCAGATCTTAGGCCATGGTGTCCGATGTGGTTAAAGCATTAGCCATCAAATTCAACATGTGCAGCAAGATAAGTTACATGTACACTGTACTCTCAGATATCAGGCAACGATGTCTGATGTGGTTAAGGTGTCAGCAATCAAAGTCAACGCGTGCAGCATTTTGAGTTACATGTACACTGTACTCTCAGATATCAGGCCACGGTGTCTGATTTTGTTAAGGCGTTAGCCATCAAACTCAACGCGTGCAGCATTTTGAGTTACATGTACACTGTACTCTCAGATATCAGGCCACGGTGTCTGATGTTGTTAAGGCGTTAGCCATCAAACTCAACGCGTGCAGCATTTTGATTTACATGTACAGTGCACTCCCAGATTTTGGGCCACAGTGTCTGATGTGGTTAAGGCATTAGCCATAGGGGTATCTTGTTATATATCATTTATGCAATCAACAAAGATTGGAATGGAATAATGTTTGACACCCAAGTCAATATTTTTTAATTTATATCGAGGCTGTTAGTTCCCGGATGGTACAAAAATCGGAGGAAACGGAAACAGGAGGGAAAGATTGACCTTCGACAAACATTCCAACTGGGATGCGAACCTTGTCGGTGGTTAGTGAAAAAAGTATTCGAGTTTTGATTATAAATGTTAACTTGTTTTACACCTTGAAATCAATTTAGGAACTAAAATTTACTTTCATGAACAGGTAATGTAATAAACAAACATCTAAAAGCATGCAAGGTCATTTTTTCGAGAACAATCTTGGATTAAAAGAATTGTATTCTCTCCATTGTGTTCAGGTTACTAGAAATTTTTTAAAATAAATAAATAAAATGACATTGGAGAGTAATGGCATGGATTTCAAATCAGCAAAATTCTACATGTAACAATAAAATGTTGACAGAAAGATGTCATGAATTACATGTACATGGGTTAGAATAATGGTCTCGAGCCCCGTCCTCGATCATCACGGAAACTCATGCAATGTCTGCAACAAACGTATCAAGTTGCGACATAATCGGTTTTGACAAAAAATATTACGTAATTTAAATGAAAATCTAGTTCATAGCTGACTTGTTTAAATGATGACAGAAGCATGGTATGTAAACAAATCACAGATAACATGGGTTAGGGTAAAGTTCTCGAGCCCCGCCCTCGATCATCACAGAGGCTCATGCAATGTCTGAAACAAACATATCAAGTTGCAAGAATATCAGTTTTAAACAAAATAATTACGTTATTTAAATGAAAATCTAGTTCATAGCTGACTTGTTTAAATGATGACAGAAGCATGGTATGTAAACAAATCACAGATTACCTGCGTTAGAATAATGTTCTTGCAACTGAACAATATCAGTTTAAACAAAAATTAAATAAAAATCTAGTTCATATCTGACTTGTTAAAAATAATGACAAAGCGTAGTTCAAAAACAAAGAAAAAAAGTTCTCGAGCCCCGCCCTCGATCATCACTGAGACTCATGCAATATCTGAAATAGGCATATCAAGTTGCCGCAATATCAGTTGTGCAAAAAATAAAGAAAATAGAATTATGTATTTCAAATGAAAATCAAAACCATTAAAAAATTAATAAATATTTTTTTTGGAAAAAAATTAAAAATTAAAAATTGATTTTCTGTTGTTTACAGATTAGAGATTAACAATTAGAACTAGGTCGCTTTGAGGATGTCAGCCTTAAATTAGACTGGTGATCTATTGTGATTTTAGAATATTATGCAATTATGCATTTAAAAAGAAAAAGAAACCATCTTATTTTGCTATAAATTACGTAACCTTGAATCAAAGACATGTTGATAAAATAAGATTGATGGTTGGTTTTGGAAATGAAATTTAACTGCAAGACATTTTAATTGTAACTCCATCAGTATTATAAATCGCTTTTTTTTTACTCCATCTGAGGATCAGGGATAGAACGTCCTCCTCGAGAGTTGAAAGGCGTGGGTTCCAATGCTGGTTCATACATGGGACTTTAAAATCTGATATACTGCTGCCTCGCCCAAGAGGACAAAGTATCAACTGGTTCAGTCGGTGACAGGATAATGTTACGGACAGGGTGTAATCCCTGTCTGCGGAATGCCGACCTTCTGATGTAGCACTTTCCCAAAAAGGCACTCTTGGTTCGCGAATATACAAGGTAGACAGGTTAAACGTTAGAATTAAATAACTCGTTTTCATCAAGAATATCTTAAAAATTGCTGATGCTAAAAACAATATTTTAAAAATTGTTGTCACATTTACGCTTTCATTTTGAGGTATTCAAAAATGTAACTTTTGTCTTTGCTTGCGCATCGTGTGTTACAACAAAACATCCAGCTATTCCTGTGCCAACTTCATTTTTTTAATATCTAAAACAGCCTTTTTTTATCATTGTATATAACAGATATACGTGTTACAGATAATTCTGTAACGCCACATAGCGATGTTGCCGCATGAACGTGTAACAACACTTCTATGCGGGAAATTTTAACGCATAAAGAGGACGCATATATGCAGCAAAAAGGCTACATTCCGCCGCATAACGGGGGGGGGGGGGGGGGGGGCTTTTAAGATCCTTAAATATTTCTTTAATTGGTCTGTTAAGACTCCTTAAAACTCAATACCATAAAATCCTTCACTATCATCAACTATATATCTATCATCATTACTACTTATGATTATGATATAAGATATAGCGAAATTGATGCACCTTGTTTTCTTTAAATGCTTTGAGCATTTTGTTAACTTTTATTTAATGTAATTGGTGTCGGGCAATCGAGCTTAAAAATTGGATGATATGGTCTCTGACTTGGTTAGTTATAATTTGTGTCAGGCAATCGAGCATAAAAATTGGATGATATGGTCTCTTACTTGGTTAGTTATAATGATGCTCAAATCACCATTACATCTCTTAATACAATTGTCAGTATGTCAAAACTATACATTACAGTTTGAGTAATTACAATCTTTTTAACATATAAGACATTAAAAGTAAATAAGAGGAAACCTGACGGATGTTTAAAGTAACCTAGCAACCGCTCAACCACATAAAACTGTCTTAAGATAAATGTAGCTACAATTATGTTATTTGAAACTGTTTTTGTTTTGTATAATGTTGACCCAGTTATACGTTCTAGGGTGATGTTGTTTTAAAATAAAAACAGTTCCTTTCCTGCAAGTGTAATTTTTTTTTCTGGTTTAGAATTTCCAGTAAACAAATAAATATAGCTCCTTTCGTTGGAATCATTACTCTGGCGTGTTTTCAGTTGTTCATTCATTCAATGAAACTGTAATTTTTTTTTCTGGTTTAGAATTTTCAGTAAACAAATAAATATAGCTCCTTTCGTTGGAATCATTACTCTGGCGTGTTTTTCAGTAATTATGCTTTCATTCAAATGAAAGAAAACACTGCAAACCCGCTTAGGTAGATGGTATTAAAATTAAAGGCGTTATCAGCCTTAAACTCAAAGCATCTCTTCGTTTAGGTTCGATCTTGGTCGACCGCAAGTAAGAAACGTTTCTCCTCGTTGTAGTTCTTTACTGGTTGACTTTGTACCAGAATAATGGACTTGGTGTTCTGAGTTGAGTTGAGTTATGATGTTTAACATCCAAGTCAAGACTATTATACTTACATCGAGAAATCGCCAGCTATAGGCGAAAGTGCAGAAGTTTTGCCTGTGCGTTGCGCTGATGGCATTATACAGCAGGGATCTTTATCGTGTAAAGCCTACCTTAACACGGGACCTCGTTTAGTTTAAGTTCCCATACGAAAGAACCGTGACTTTCATTTCGTAATGCCGAGTGCTTGGCGAAAGAACAGTCACTACCCACTTTCAAGTCTTAGGTCAGACCCGGTCGGAGTTGAGTTGAGTTGAGTAATAGTGTTTAACATCCCAGTCAAGAATATTTCACTTATATCGAGACGTCGCCAGCTATAGGCGAATGTGCAGAAATTTTTCCTGTGACTTGCGCTGATGGCATTATACAGCAGGGTTCTTTATCGTGCCACGCCTACCTTAACACGGAACCTCGTTTATTTTAAGTTCCCATACGAAAGAACCGTGACTTTCATTTCGTAATGCCGAGTGCTTGGCGAAAGAACAGTCACTACCCAC
>CM056602.1:25969683-26032183 GCA_029721355.1 Tegillarca granosa | reverse complement strand
GCCAATTAAAACAATCGAAGGCAAAAAATAATAATAATAATAATTATTGGAAACACTTATTATAAACATCTTACTTACATTCGGTTAAAAAAAAAAAAAAAAAAAAAAAAAAAAAAAAAAAAAAAAAACCACACAAAGTCCTTTCGTGTGGATATAGTACTTTTGGGAAGGCCAAATCAATCTACTTCTTGAAAAAAACAACTATAAAAACACATTTTAATGTTCATAATTTTTTAAAGATTTCCCTACATAGTGTTAAAAGCATCTTAATGTTGTTTTTCTAAATAATTTATTTGCCTTAAAAGCTTAAAATCGATAATATGACTATTTACATACAGATTGAAAAACATCTTTCACATTCAGTGTCTCATGAAATCATTCAATGACAGCCGCGTGCGCAACAACTTGACACACACACACACACACACACACACACACACACACACACACATATATGTGTGTGTGTGTGTGTGTGTGTGTGTGTGTGTGTGTGTGTCATATACGACTTTTGATTGTATTTTGAATGATTAAATTCAAAAAGTGGTATATGACATGTATGTATGCACACACACACATACACACACACACACACACACACACACACACACACACTTAGCAAATAACTAAATAACAGACATATTTTTATGGTGATATTTTAAGAAAATTCAAAGTATTGGCTTCAATAAAAGGTGTTCCCATCAAATTCAATTAGCCAACAATCCTATTATTATTGATACTTCTCATTATCTTGTCATTTCGTTCCACAAAAGGACATTTGATTAATTTAAAAAGACTAAGTTATTTTTGTCAAAATTAATTCATATATCATACAGGTATAATTTATAATTCTTCCATTTCAAATGGACTGTAGAAAAAAATCGTGACTTATTAATAACTTCACTGACTTCCATTATGCCATGAAGTACATGTAGGATAGACCAGGGTTTGGTCATACCATTGTTAACTTTTATTCTGTTGTTGGTTTTTATTTTGTATTTTTTATTTACTCATTTTAATTTCTGTGTTTCATTCATTTATTTTTTTGTTTGTTTCTTTCTTTCTTTATTTGTTGAATTTGAAAATTCAAAACACACATTGTTTTTCCTTTTGTGGTTATTCTCTTGACAATGTATATCATACATACAAATACTGAAGCATTTACAGTAGATCTCAAAGTTGGTCTGTTGGTTAAATGTTTTAATGTCACATCCGAAATTTTTAGCTATTCATGAAGAGACAAAATTTTCTTTTATCTCGAAGATTGATTTAAACGCCAGTTCATGCTGTGCGTAAGTGTGAATGTGTTTCAGATCTGCAAAGAACTAGTGCGTAACAACTTTACTACTAGTAAAGTTCTAGAGTACTAATCTTCAGCCTGCAATGTTGAAGAAAAACATCGAAGAATACTCAATTCATTATTTTGATACCTAATCAACAAATCAAGGCCTACGATGACGACAACAACAACAAAAAAAGAAAAAGAAGAAAAGAAAAAGAAAGAAAGAAAGAAAAGAAAAAAAAAAAGAAAAACTTTGTCATTGACGGTATACCAGGATTGATACACTTGGTAATTGTTTATGTCCATATCCTTTGCACAGTTGAGTTCTTTAACTCCATAGTTCAAATGATATTACGTCAAATATTTAAAGCTCTGAAACACATTTGACAACAAAAATCCGTGACATTTTCTTTCAAATTAAAAAACGAGTATACGCGTATAAGCATAAACTAGAAGAAAAAACTGATAAGGGACAACTAAGAAAGGTTTTTTCTTTGTCATAGGAACATTAATACGGTAGCTCATTTGGTAGAGTGTTCGCTTCGTATGTCGGAGGTCGGCATTAGAACCTTAGCCGGGTCTGACCAAGACTTGAAAATTTGGCAGTGACTGTTCTTTTGCCAAGCACTTGACATTTTAAAATGAAAGTCACCGGGTCCTTCGAATGAGACCTTAAAAATTTATGCCCCTTCTCACGGCAGGCATAGCACGTTAAAGAAACGTCCCTGCCCGCTAAACACTCAGCATTTAGAAATAAAAGTCACGGAGTTCGTCGGAGTAGACCTTAAAAACTGACGCCCTCTGCCATGGAGACGTGGCACGCTAAAGAACTGTCCTTAGTGCATTGCGAAGGTCAAAATTTCTGCCACGTCACCTATATATAGCTGGTGACCTCTTTATATAGGCGAAATATTTTTGACTCGCATGTAAGACCCCATAATTCAAATTCAATCATTTTACTCGTTGGCTCGCTTAGTCCAGTATAAATTGACTGAGTTGATTGCAATGTTTTTCGGTGACATTGTAAGCAAGAATAAAATAATATACATTCTAAATAATTGTTACTTTATCTATATGTGATATAAATTTATTAAAAGAATTTATACATTATTAGAAAATTACGAATTTTTATTAAATATATTCTCCTGTCTATTAATATATATTTTTTTTTTTTTTTTTTTTTTTTTTTTTGGTCATTATACAATTTTTTTTATTGAAATCGATATGTTGTTGTTGAATTTTTATTAAGTGTATAAGTAATATTATCTTTGCATCTTGAACATTTTAACGACATTTATTCCAGATTTGGAATAAACATTTTTTTAAATCAAATCATAAAATCAATTGTACCAAATAAGAAGAAGTAACGAATACCGCCATGTCTTAAATTTTAAAGTTACGTAATTGAGAATAAAAATATCACTATTGGAGTTTAAAATTTTTAAATTATTTTTTACAATAACTCTCAGATTATAATTTATCCGTAAGGCAAAACTCCAATTGCCCTAGTTCTAATTATATATTCGTAAGCCTTAACGGTACTATTGGTATAATAATCGCTACATAACGAAATTCAAAGAACATGGGTAATTGATTTATTAGAATTTCACATGCAAATAGATACCAAAAAGTTTAATTTTAATTAAACTGAAATATGGTTTTGTCATTATTTTTTTTCTAATGAAATTTAAATTCAAAAATGTTTAAAATGTTTGGTATCGATTGATGAACATTGCTAATAACGCGAAATCAGTGTCACTTCGATTCTTGAATACCTACAAATGTAATTACACCTTTTGTTGAATGTATAAGTGTGCTTAGTAAAAATTTAACATCTTCTAATCTAAAATTGCTTGTTTAAACGTTTCTGAGTTTCATTTCTAAAATTTAATTATCCACGCTTTGTTCATAAATGTTTTGGTTTTAATTCAATTATAAAACAGATGTTCATTCTAGCAACGTCTAGCCAACGCAGAGAGTACTTTACAGACTACATTCAATGCATATATATATACTGAATACATTGAGACGCTTGTGTCTCTTGTGTACATGTAGTATGCTTGTACTAAACTTAAAATTTTTATTTTGTTCCATTTCTGTCGCTTTCTCTTATATTATTGATAGACAAATTTTGTACAAAAGTTTAATTTTTTTTAAAAAAATGTTCACACGTTTCATCATTATTTGGAGTTGTTGTTTTTTCTATCATATATAGAAACAAATAACTTTATTGGGATCTTTTTTTTTAACATTGTTGCCGACAAGCAACAGTTATGAATTATAAAAAAGACATCTCTCTCTCTCTCTCTCTCTCTCTCTCTCTCTCTCTCTCTCTCTCTCTCTCTCTCTCTCTCTCTCTCAGGCAAATGAATTGTGACATTTAATTAATGTCTTAAGACTTATGTCGTTTTGAAGCAACAAATCGTAAAATGATACACTTGTGAAATCGATTTTTCTAATGCTTTAAAATGTCAAACAAGCAGTATGCTAATTGTAAATTTTATGATTTCATATAATGTGTTTTAGTTTCGTTTGATCAGTTGTCTTTAACTT
This sequence comes from Tegillarca granosa, assembly GCA_029721355.1. Classification (NCBI taxonomy): domain Eukaryota; kingdom Metazoa; phylum Mollusca; class Bivalvia; order Arcoida; family Arcidae; genus Tegillarca; species Tegillarca granosa. The sequence continues at coordinate 26,028,351 of CM056602.1, read as the reverse complement.
AAAACATCCAAATGTTTATAAAAATGAAGGTGACAGAGTGCTTATATTAAGGCATTTTTAACAAAATAATTCTGAAACAAATTGGTTTTTTTTTCTTACTAACTTGAAGATCTTTCATAGATCTTTTATTTAACATTGATGTGTGATTTGGTAAAGAGTAACGTCAGTAGACTGAAAACTACGGAAGCGTATTGCTGCCAACTAAAAAAAAATTAAGTCGTACGTACGACTTATTATGTCGTACGTACGAGATACTTTGTCGTACGTACGACTTAATATTTTTTTAGTTGGCAGCAATACGCTTCCGTAGAAAACATCTTGTCATTTTAAAATTTTGTTTCTCACGAAACTTTTTTTATTTGTGGTCATTAAAAAGGTTAGCAAATTTCATCACATCACCCTTACTTCCTAGATTTATCTATATTTTATGACAAATGTTCATCTATTTGTGTAGACTTTTCTATGTCTTATCTGTATCATTTTTTTTATTCTTTTATTCTTTTGGATACATGTATATGTGAAAAGAAATGTAACTTTGAGTAACTAGACGCCTCTAGCAAAGCACAAACAATATAACCTACAAGGGTTTATAACATTCATTGTCCACCAGTAGTTAAAGCTTTTAATAATATTTACCTATGATGCTTGGTCTTTCAGATATGTTTATGTTTGCTGAATAGAATAGCTAACATCCTTCGAATTACCTAAAGACTAACCTAGTCAGTCGATAAGATAGCTCCCGTCTTAATTCAGTCAATGGCTGTGAAAGCTTTCAGTTGAACTTAAGAATATAATCCAATCAGTAGCCAAAAACAAAAAATTCTGAGCAGTCTGTCTCTATGAAAGCTTCCGGGCTTAACTAAAAATATAAATCCAGTCAGTCGTCATGAACACTTCCGGTATAACTGAAGAATGTCAGTCGCTATGAAAGCTTCCGGGCTTAACTAAAAATATAAATCCAGTCAGTCGTCATGAACACTTCCGGTATAACTGAAGAATGTCAGTCGCTATGAAAGCTTCCGGGCTTAACTAAAAATATAAATCCAGTCAGTCGTCATGAACACTTCCGGTATAACTGAAGAATGTCAGTCGCTATGAAAGCTTCCGGGCTTAACTAAAAATATAAATCCAGTTAGTTGTTATGAACACTTCCGGTATAACTGAAGAATGTCAGTCGCTATGAAAGCTTCCGGGCTTAACTAAAAATATAAATCCAGTCAGTCGTCATGAACACTTCCGGTATAACTGAAGAATGTCAGTCGCTATGAAAGCTTCCGGGCTTAACTAAAAATATAAATCCAGTCAGTCGTCATGAACACTTCCGGTATAACTGAAGAATGTCAGTCGCTATGAAAGCTTCCGGGCTTAACTAAAAATATAAATCCAGTTAGTTGTTATGAACACTTCCGGTATAACTGAAGAATGTCAGTCGCTATGAAAGCTTCCGGGCTTAACTAAAAATATAAATCCAGTCAGTCGTCATGAACACTTCCGGTATAACTGAAGAATGTCAGTCGCTATGAAAACTTCCGGGCTTAACTAAAAATATAAATCCAGTCAGTCGTCATGAACACTTCCGGTATAACTGAAGAATGTCAGTCGCTATGAAAGCTTCCGGGCTTAACTAAAAATATAAATCCAGTTAGTTGTTATGAACACTTCCGGTATAACTGAAGAATGTCAGTCGCTATGAAAGCTTCCGGGCTTAACTAAAAATATAAATCCAGTCAGTCGTCATGAACACTTCCGGTATAACTGAAGAATGTCAGTCGCTATGAAAGCTTCTGGGCTTAACTAAAAATATAAATCCAGTCAATCGTCATGAACACTTCCGGTATAACTGAAGAATGTCAGTCGCTATGAAAGCTTCTGGGCTTAACTAAAAATATAAATCCAGTCAGTCGTCATGAACACTTCCGGTATAACTGAAGAATGTCAGTCGCTATGAAGGCTTCTGGGCTTAACTAAAGATATAAATCCAGTTAGTTGTTACGAACACTTCCGGTATAACTGAAGAATATCAGTCGCTATGAAAGCTTCTGGGCTTAACTAAAAATATAAATCCAGTCAGTCGTCGTGAACACTTCCGGTATAACTAAAGAATGTCAGTCGCTATGAAAGCTTTTAAACACCTTTAATATTAATTTGTTCCTACTTTAGCAAGCCCCAAGTCGTCATTTGCAATTTGAATATTATTGCTATCTAGTCTTAATCGCAAAATGTTGGAAAATTAGTAATGGTGTTATTCCTATTCATTCTTCTAATAATACAAATATTGCATTCAAAAAGTTTTCTCTACAGGACTCATGCTGACATTTATTGCTGGAGAAATTCAAATAAAAATAAAATAAAATAAAATAAAATAAAATAAAATTAAATTAAATAAAATAAAATAAAATAAAATAAAATAAAATAAAATAAAATGAACAAACTATTTTATCAACATAAAATGTAGACTTGTTGCCCTGACAAAATGTGACCGCACCTTTTAAGTTCAATAAAAATATCTATGCATATAACAAAAGTTAATATCTTTTAGCCTATCAAATTAAAACATATTAACAAACAAGATACATTTTCTGTGTTTGTGCCTTGTGGCATTGTTTTTTGCTATCATTTCAGAGATAATTAAAACGATACATTGTCAGTCGAAACAATATACATCATCCTCACTTTAAATGATCAATCTGTCATTTTTTTTATCTTTGAAAACATCTTACATAATATCTAGTATGTTGATGGCATTAGGTTGTCTGTTTCGGATTTCACCAATGATTATAGCGGCTGCTGTGTTATAAAAGTCATACGGTATAAAATGTAAAGCATACACATACCTGTGAGCGAGCGAGAGAGAGAGAGAGAGAGAGAGAGAGAGAGAGAGAGAGAGAGAGAGAGAGAGAGAGTTCAGTAAGTCAATTTCAAATTTTAAAAATACAGAAAAAAGTGATTGCTATATAAACATGTAAGAAAATTGTCAATATGAAAAAATTATGAAATAAGAATGAGTTCATTAAATCAATTTCAAGTTTGGCTACAATAAAAGGGACATTTATTGCAGTGAAAACATAAAAGAAAATTGTCAATATAAAGAATTTTATAGCATTTGCCATGTAATTGAAAAAAAAGACATTAATTGCAGTGAAAACATAAATGGAAATTGTGAACAATTTTATGGCAGATAGAGAGAGAGTAGGGGGGGGTCAAGGACGTACATTGTGTATTGAAAATTAAAACATTGTATTCCTACGCTAGTGATTAGTTTTGTTCTTTATTGTGCTCTTAAAACTTGCAATAGTTTTATAACGTAGGGAATGGAAAAATGATAAACGAAATGTAAAATAACATAAAGAAAATAACACGAATCTGAAAGTTACCTCCCCCTTTTTAGTCCCTCGATAGTTAAATACCTATATATTGGTATATATATAAAGTTGAAAATAACAGGAAGCCTTTACGACTTATGTATTTTATATTTTTCTTAATATATTATTTGTCCTGTTAAATCCCTTGTAAAATCAATAAATTTTCCAAATTCTATTTTTTTTCTTAATTGTACACATACAAATAGATCTAAAGAACATATACCTATGTACAAATATATAATAAAAGAACAACACTAATAACAGTGATGCTTAACTAACCTGGAGGGCCAATGTTCTCATTAATAATTTTTATAACTCTATAATAAGCTTTTTAGAAGTGTAATAAAGTTGTTTTTTTTTAATTTTATCTTTAAATACATTTAAGAAACGCATCATGAAAATATATTGTCATAAGCATTTTGTGAATGTTTCAAATGATAAAATGCAATTTTGCATTATGTCAATAGTGCTAGTATAAAACTTTGAAGTGTTTGGTTTAGTTCTAAAAACAGTTCTGAAGATAAACAATTTTGTAACTGAAAATTAAAATTGGTAAGAAGATTGCAAGAGATGCCTTTTGAAGAAATATTTGAATTAGAGAACCACTTTTGTTAGAACTGATAAAAAGATTCTGTTAACACACTTAATAAGGTTCATTATACCTCACGGAAAATTCTTAAACTGTTATTGGTCAATTTCTTATCACGTGATATAAAACATTTCACAATGTTTGAAGCCGCGGTCAACATTGCCATGGGATATTGCAATGTTCACCGCTAGGCACGGAAACTTACGACTGTCCATCACGGAAACTACCGAGTAATCATACTTTAGATTACGTAAGCTATAGACCAGTAACTTCTACAGTTCTTTGTTTGATGCAATTTTACACATTTTAAACTGGCTTTGTCGGAATAAAGGTTTTTAAAAAATCGCTTTTATTTCGGTATAATAAAGTAAATAGAGCGCCTATCCGCTCGGGAGATAATGTTCCCTCGGGGAGACAATCCTCCATATTTCCCTCAACAAAGGGCACTATTTATATAATATTATATTACAAAAAAATATATATCTTTATATTATTCATTCCACATTCATTGAAAATGCACTCAATGAAATAATTCATTTTGAACTAAAACACTGCTATTCGTCTATCGATTTGCGACTCAAACTTTATATTCACGTGAAAAAAGTCAGATGTTTCCTTTAGAGAAAAATGTCCTACAATGAATCTTTCTTTATATATATTACTTACCATCCCTCATTCAAAATTGACAGAACACATTAAATGTTTCATTCACTTGTCATTTTGTTTACAAAAATGGTACGGCAAAATAAAAAATATCTCATGCTCAATTGAGATTCTGGTTATTTTGTCAAACACAATACAGACTACAAACAAAAATATAATGAAGAAACCATCAACAAAATGCTTTGATAGACAACATATTTGTTGGGTTTGGCGTTATAAATTACCAACAATCAATCGGTATACTAATGGGTACAAATTGTGCACCGTGTAACCTGCCAAATACCAGTATAACGTATTTGTCAACCTTGCAAAATGTCGCTTGAGTTTATGTCCCCTGGCATATTTACGAACATAGTTCCATGTTCCACTTACGAAATCTCCCAGACTAAATTTCACTAAATTTCAAAAAAAAAAAAAAATCCAAAAATCCAGCAGTAACCAACACTTTTGGCCCTGCAGTCAGTAATGAAAAATCATTTGTTAAATGCAATAATGTTTGTAAAACAAGGTGACGATCCGTAGTTTATGAAGGCCCTCCAATACCAACTGACAGTAATTTCTTTGTCCGTCCAAAGTCGGGAATTTTCTTATACTTATATGCTGTTATGCAATGTATTTTTTTCTGATTTACGTCATTACCATAAATTTCATCTTGATTGCAGTGCCAGATTACAGTTACAAAAACACGTGCCTTTAGCTACAATGCAAAATCTTTTCTTCTTTCTATGTAGATTGAAAAGAAACTGAAGATGATAAGCTTATTTCTTTCACTTTTTGTGGAGCTTCGATAGACGAGTGGTCTAAAGTGCAATCAAAAGTATCTCCCATAGTCTAGGTTCGAATCATGTTTGGGCAGTCGTAGTGTGAGAAAGTTTGTCAATTCAATTGCTTAAGGTCAGTTTTCCCTCTGGGTACTTTAGTTTCTCCACTATCATAGAACTGACAAAAGGTGAAAGAAACATGACTGGAACATTAAACACCAATGCTTCACTTCGTTCAAATCACAGTTTCTGCCGTAGGTTTGGTACATCAAACAATTTTTAGAATCTTAACACTTTGATATCGTCTTAAATGAAGTTAGAGAAACAAAATACTGACTTTAAAAAAATCACAAACGACACCAATATTTACATAAAGATTGAAGGCAAAAAAGATAAAATATATAAAAGGGAAAAGGGATTAACCATATTTTTATTTGCATCAATCATCACCACCTATATAAGAAAAATAGAAACTTTATCCGACGTCTCGTCATAATTTACTGTATAGAACTTATTTTCTCATTTTCTCTGTCTGACACATAAGCTAAAGATAGACTATTTAAATGATTTTACCATTTTATTGTCATATGTATAAAAAATCAATAAAGCAACCAAAATTATAATCTTTCGTAATTTTACGTCGTAAAATAATTGAACGTGAGTTAAAAAGGAAAGCAGAAAAATGCAAAATATAATATATTTCTCTCTCTCTCTCTCTCTCTCTCTCTCTCTCTCTCTCTCTCTCTCTCTCTCTCATTAATAAGTCGGGGACCGCCTTAGAGGCTAGAGGTAGAGCGTCCACCGGAAAAACAAGGGTTCGAACCCAGGCAAAGTCATAAAAAATTGAGATCCTGATTTCTCGCCTGGGGTTCGGTACAAAGTATCAATTATTTCACTTGGTGCCATGTTATATGTGACTTCGAGAATGGTATGCTTGTGCGATATTCTGACTTTTTTTAAGTTGCCCTGATTGCGCACTAGTACAAAATCGCCTCGGTTGACAATGGTTTCCGAGGGGTGAAAATACGCAATATCACCCTCTTATGAATGTTATATTTATTTTATTATGCCAAATGTTTTTCTCCAGATATTCTCTTAAACTGAGATTCTCTGTTACTTGAAAAAAAAGATTACTATCTCAGGCTGGCCATTCACGATTGTCGTCTGTCGTCTGATGACAGGTAGTCTTGATCAAGGAAACGCTTGCATATGAATAAAATGTATATTATCTATCAAACGTTTAGCTGCTGGTGATCGAAATGCGTTCGGTTGTGTGATTTAGGATTCCTTTTGCGCATGTGATATTTTTTGTAATATTACCCGTTACCATAACTCCTCAACTAATGTTACCCTGAAGCACGCGCGCCATTCTTTATTCTTAGTAAATCTAAGGGTGATATTATTTTATTTTCAAACAGTTAGTTATCCAATCAAATTACTTGAAAATTACATGAGGTATAATAAACTATAATACACACTTGCACAGCTTACGCATACACGAACTTGCTCTAAGGTTTTTTCAAAGAGATAGAAATATAAGTGTTGCCGCAAATAGCTTAATGATTGCTGATGCGACTATAGGACTATATACAAACAGCAAAAATTAAATGTCTGCGTATGTAATAAAAGTGCGCATGACCTAAATAAAAGCAATAAAACCAGAGAAAAAAATATAAATTCAGATGAAAAGAAACACAGTGTACTTTAAGATCGCTATAAAATGATTTAAAATGTCAATCGTGTAATAAGCCTAGCTTAAACATTTTGAAGAACTTGATTTCTGGAAAGGAAGTCATCGATTTAGTAGCACGCATGAGCAATCTCGACATTAAAAGAGAAAAAAACTTTGTAACACGAACCACTTGATTGGATAATGTCAAAAATTATTTTTGTTACAGTGTGAAAAAATTAATGCTACAATTTTACTTTTAATATTACTATGGTTTTGAAAAAAAATTGTAATGATGTTTTAAACCCTAGTAACGCCTCATTAAATGTCTAATGGATTGTTAAAATAAATCAGGAGAATATTGCTGCACTTAAGTCATAATTGCATTTATTATGATATAGTCCCTTAAATCATTTCTCATTTAGTAATAAATCGAGAGTTGTTAATAATTTCAGAATGCATTACACGGATGGTTTGATTGCAAAATTACAGAGTTTACAGGCTACACATATTTCAGCTGTATAAACATACATTTATCTTACTAAATCACATTGTGCACCTTTATGAAAACACGTGCATCACATATGTGTTGACACACGAAGTAGTTAGCTGTACGTACCAATATTGATGCTGAACGAACACAGTGCAACTTTACCAACATAGAGAACGTACTGTATATGAAAACAGAATACAGGTTTATACATGTATGAACACAATGTAAGGGTGTATTTTAAAACGCAATGAACATGTGTATATATATATGAAAACGCATTGCATGTGTTTAAAACTATAAAATACGGGTGTTTTGTAACACCTGGTTCATGTCATGTAAACACTGATGAATATTAACTCATCTTACATGTGTTTATGAACATACAGTATATTTGTATATAAACACAAAATGCATGTGTATATAAACACAAAGAGCATGCGTGTATACATACACTGTGCATTTGTAAATGAACACACAGTACATGCGTATATGAACACACAGTACATGCATATCTGAATACAATGTCAATATGTAGAGCATGGTGACAAAAGTCTTCCGTTTTCCGCCATATTGGAGTTCACTTAAAAAAATAAACTTGGAAAAAAAGTTATTTACTTACCGATTATTTGCTGGCAGTGGTTCTAGTATTTGGTGATGTGGCCCCTAGATTTTATTACTCTCTGGAGACGCCTTGGAACCGAATTGTAAAGGCTCCTAGACTAACAGATGTCCAAGCGTGAGTCAGAACACGTTTGAGTTGATCGACTGAGCCTATATTAGAAGTGTTGCGTTTAACTTGATTTTTCATCAGAAGCCAAATGTTTTCAATAATATTCAAATCAGGTGACTTGGCGGGCCATAGAAGGCATGTAATTAATTTTCTAGCTTTACAATCTCTTGTAGCTTGTGAGGCATGACACGGAGCATTGTCGTCTTGGAACAGGTAAGGTTTGTTGGGAAAATGTTTAATTACGACTTGCCAGAAATTATCATACAATACCTCAATATACTTGGCAATGTTTATATTTCCTTCCACAAACACCAAAGTACCGATACCATTATACGTAATACATCCCCAGATCATTACTGTCAGCCGTCGACCCTCATACTGACGTGTGTGCCCAATACACTCCGGTCGGTATGCTTCACCCCTAGTACGCCACACTTTCACAAGTCTTTTGTCACTAACAACAACCTTCATTTCATCACTGTAAATAATGTTTTTCCAATTATTTGGAACAGTCCAAGTAAAATGTGTGCGACACCAGTTTACACGCCGAACCCGGTTAACAGCCCCGACTCCCATTATCTTCCCAATCGAACGTTTCCTAAAATCTTTGGTTAAGTAGTTTCCTTTGAATTGTTCTCTTACTGACCTGAATATGGTTAAACAGATTGAACTTGTTTGTATTGTCAACTAATGTTGCCGCACGATCCTCCCGAACAGTCCGGTTTAAAATCCTCACACTCCGAGCGTTTTTTTTTTTTTTTTTTTTTTTTTTTTTTTTTTTTGGCCTGTTTTTAGCAGAACCTCACTGTTCAAAATTTTAAAACGGTGGAGTAATTTAATTTACAGATTCTTCCAATGTCAGTCCTACTGATGCTTTCCTCCACTAGACCAAAGATAATCTCTTTCTTCTCGGGGGTCATTTCTTTTTTCTGAGAAGACATCGCGGCAAAAGAGAGACTACAGCTGAACAAGCAGACGAAATGTTTACATCTGCTACCAAATTCGGTCACCGTTTCTATGCCGATGTCGTTGATGTACTACATTATTTTTTTTCAGGACAACGTAAGGTAACTTTTAGTTTTTAATGCCGATGTGCGAAAATTGAAATTCAATATGGCGGAAAACGGAATGACTTTTGTCACCATGCTGTATATGAACACAGGCTACATGTGTATATAAACACACAGCATATATGTGTAAACATATGCATACATGGTACATGTACAAATATAAATGAACTCACAATACATATTTAGGAACACAACATATGTGTATCTGAACAAAAATTACATGTAAGAACACACAATGCATTTGTATGTACACACAATTAAAACATATGTACGTACAGTTAATTGTATATGAACAAACGTTTAAGCTGTCCTAAAACACGTACATACACATTTTATTACTAGTATTAAAAAATTTATGAAGGTAAAAAGAAACCTTACTGTCATAATTTTTACCTTTTTTTCAAATAATTTCTTTTATATTGTAATTTGTATTTTTTATTAATTTTTTTTGTCACGAACTGCTAAGCTCAGTTTTTATGAAACTTTTTTTATAATTGAATATATATAATTTTTATAAGTTTTTTTTTTATTTTGTAAAATATTCTGCTTTACCCTAGTTTCAGAGACTTTTTCTTTTTATCGCATAATCGCGATATTTAAAAAGGTCAGTTTAAATGCCGTTGGCATAATCTACCACGCCCAGTACAGTTTGATCAATACTATGTGAATTATTTTTCTGGGTTATTCACTTTTATTTATTTTTGAAGTAGGAAATGCATATAAATTATAATTATTCAATTGTGTTTTGGCGGGTATTTCAATGGACTGGGACTTAAACGCGATGCTTATTCGTTTCATTTATCTTTGACTCTTTCTTGGGCGATGTAACAAAACTTCAAGGTTTAATTATATAATTTTGAAGACTCTTCAACATTTACAACACACAAACATTACTTTGTTTACAGCTACCTTTGCTTTTCAGGCTGAGTTCCTCCTTTAGAGCAACCACTACGGTAGCTCAGTTGGTAGAGTGCTCGCTCCGTAAGTGGGAGGTCGTTGGTTCGAACCCCAGCCGGGTCTGACCCAAGACTTGAAAGTGGGTAGTGACTGTTCTTTTGCAAAGCATTCGGCATTACGAAATGAAAGTCACGGTTCTTTCGGATGGGAACTTAAAATAAACGAAGTCCCCTGTCACGGCGTGGCACGAACCCTGCTGTATAATGTCATCAGCGCAACGCACATGCAAAATTTCTGCACTTTCGCCTATAGCTGGCGACGTCTCGATATAAGTTAAATATTCTTGACTGGGACGTTAAACACCATTACTCAACTCAACTCAACTCCTCCTTTAAAGCAAAAAGCCGTAGGTTCAGATCTCGACTTAGCCATGAATAACACTTAAATTTGAGATATTGTTTCAGCATAAAGAGGACAGAATCTCGTCTGGTACATTTGGTATCAGGATCTTGTGACTTGGTGAATGATATGCTTATATGCGGCGAAGAGACTCTGTGAGCTAGCACGTTATTGTCTCTCTGAGTTCGCACTAAATCACGACTAACCTCAAAACACACTTGTAAATATCACACATACAAAAATTTGTTTCTTTTAAAATTTTAAATAATTTTACTCTCATCGCAAAAAGCCAAAGAATATCTAATGCGACTTTAAACATCATTACAACTAACAATCAACCCTTGTGCCTCGGTGTCTTTGATTTGCAATCACGTGACACCATAAAAAGCTGCTATTCCTTAAAAGATCTCTATTCTTTCTGTGATTTCATAAGGAACAGTTTTCAAAAAAGGGAAATATACACAAATTTAATCTAAGAATATTCCTTAGAGATGAAGAAAGTTGCTTTCGTCGCTTATGATAAAGAAATTGCCAACAACACGTTAAAACAGTATTTCAAACAACCAACGTTATAGGCTGATGTACACCATCATGAGTTAAAGATATATTGTTTTATTTAAATTAACATTACATGGTATTGTTTTATAAACAATGTGCCGTCTTTACATATGTGCTCTCTTTAACTATGTGCTGTCTTTAACTATGTATAGTCTTTATCTATGTGCTGTCTTTAACTATGTGTTGTCTTTAACTATGTATAGTCTTTATCTATGTGCTGTCTTTAACTATGTGCTGGCTTTATCTATGTGCTGTATTTAACTATGTGCTGTCTTTATCTATGTGCTGCCTTAAACTATGTGCTGTCTTTATCTATGTGTTGCCTTTATCTATGTTCTGTCTTTATCTATGTGCTGTCTTTAACTATGTTCTGTCTTTATATATGTGCTGTCCTTAACTATGTGCTGTCTTTATCTATGTGCTGTCCTTAACTATGTGCTGCCTTTATCTATGTTCTGTCTTTATCTATGTGCTGTCTTTAACTATGTTCTGTCTTTATCTATGTGCTGTCCTTAACTATGTGCTGCCTTTATCTATGTGCTGTCTTAAACTATGTGTTGTCTTTATCTATGTGCTGTCTTTAACTATGTGCTGTCTTTATCTATGTGCTGTCTTTATCTATGTGCTGTCTTTAACTATGTGCTGTCTTTATCTATGTGCTGTCCTTAACTATGTGCTGCCTTTATCTATGTGCTTCTAATTATGTGTTGTCTTTATCTATGTGCTGTCTTTATCTATGTGCTGTCTTAAACTATGTGCCGTCTTTATCTATGTGCTGTCCTTAACTATGTGCTGCCTTTATCTATGTGCTGTCCTTAACTATGTGCTGTCTTTATCTATGTGCTGTCTTAAACTATGTGCTGTCTTTAACTATGTGCTATCTTTATCTATGTGCTGTATTAAACTTTGTGTTGTCTTTATCTGTGTGTTGTCTCTATCTATGTGTTGTCTTTATCTATGTGCTGTCTTTATCTATGTGCTGTCTTTAACTATGTGCTGTCTTTTCTATGTGCTGTCTTTAACTATGTGCTGTCTTTATCTATGTGCTGTCTTTAACTATGTGCTGTCTTTATCTATGTGCTGTCCTTAACTATGTGCTGCCTTTATCTATGTGCTTCTAAATTATGTGTTGTCTTTATCTATGTGCTGTCTTTATCTATGTGCTGTCTTTAACTATGTGCTGTCTTTATCTATGTGCTGTCTTTAACTATGTGCTGTCTTAAACTATGTGCCGTCTTTATCTATGTGCTGTCCTTAACTATGTGCTGCCTTTATCTATGTGCTGTCCTTAACTATGTGCTGTCTTTATCTATGTGCTGTCTTAAACTATGTGCTGTCTTTAACTATGTGCTATCTTTATCTATGTGCTGTATTAAACTATGTGTTGTCTTTATCTGTGTGTTGTCTCTATCTATGTGTTGTCTTTATCTATGTGCTGTCTTATCTATGTGCTGTCTTTATCTATGTGCTGTCTTTAACTATGTGCTGTCTTTATCTATGTGCTGTCTTTTTCTATGTGCTGTCTTTAACTATGTGCTGTCTTTATCTATGTGCTGTCTTTAACTATGTGCTGTCTTTTTCTATGTGCTGTCTTAAACTATGTGCTATATTTATCTATGTGCTGTCTTTATCTATGTGTTGTCTTTAACTATGTGCTGTCTTTATCTATGTGCTGTCTTAAACTATGTGTTGTCTTTATCTATGTGCTGTCTTTATCTATGTGCTGTCCTTAACTATGTGCTGTCTTTATCTATTTGCTGTCTTTATCTATGTGCTGTCTCTAACTATGTGTTGTCTTTATTTATGTGCTGTCTTAATGTATGTGCTGTCTTTATCTATGTGCCGTCCTTAACTTTGTGCTGTCCTTAACTATGTGCTGTCTTTATCTATGTGTTGTCTTTATCTATGTTCTGTCTTTATCTATGTGCTGTCTTTATCTATGTGCTGTCTTAATGTATATTCTGTCTTTATCTATGTTCTGTCTTTATCTATGTGCTGACTTTAACTATGTTCTGTCTTTATCTATGTGCTGTCCTTAACTATGTGCTGTCTTTATATCTATGTGCTGTCTTTATCTATGTGCTGTCTTTATCTATGTGCTGTCTCTAACTAGGTGTTGTCTTTATTTATGTGCTGTCTTAATGTATGTGCTGTCTTTATCTATGTGCCGTCCTTAACTATGTGCTGTCCTTAACTATGTGCTGTCTTTATCTATGTGTTGTCTTTATCTATGTGCTGTCTTTAACTAAGTTCTGTCTTTATATATGTGCTGTCCTTAACTATGTGCTGTCTTTATCTATGTGCTGTCCTTAACTATGTGCTGCCTTTATCTATGTTCTGTCTTTATCTATGTGCTGTCTTTAACTATGTTCTGTCTTTATCTATGTGCTGTCCTTAACTATGTGCTGCCTTTATCTATGTGCTGTCTTAAACTATGTGTTGTCTTTATCTATGTGCTGTCTTTAACTATGTGCTGTCTTTATCTATGTGCTGTCTTTATCTATGTGCTGTCTTTAACTATGTGCTGTCTTTATCTATGTGCTGTCCTTAACTATGTGCTGCCTTTATCTATGTGCTTCTAAATTATGTGTTGTCTTTATCTATGTGCTGTCTTTATCTATGTGCTGTCTTAAACTATGTGCCGTCTTTATCTATGTGCTGTCCTTAACTATGTGCTGCCTTTATCTATGTGCTGTCCTTAACTATGTGCTGTCTTTATCTATGTGCTGTCTTAAACTATGTGCTGTCTTTAACTATGTGCTATCTTTATCTATGTGCTGTATTAAACTTTGTGTTGTCTTTATCTGTGTGTTGTCTCTATCTATGTGTTGTCTTTATCTATGTGCTGTCTTTATCTATGTGCTGTCTTTAACTATGTGCTGTCTTTTTCTATGTGCTGTCTTTAACTATGTGCTGTCTTTATCTATGTGCTGTCTTTAACTATGTGCTGTCTTTATCTATGTGCTGTCCTTAACTATGTGCTGCCTTTATCTATGTGCTTCTAAATTATGTGTTGTCTTTATCTATGTGCTGTCTTTATCTATGTGCTGTCTTTAACTATGTGCTGTCTTTATCTATGTGCTGTCTTTAACTATGTGCTGTCTTAAACTATGTGCCGTCTTTATCTATGTGCTGTCCTTAACTATGTGCTGCCTTTATCTATGTGCTGTCCTTAACTATGTGCTGTCTTTATCTATGTGCTGTCTTAAACTATGTGCTGTCTTTAACTATGTGCTATCTTTATCTATGTGCTGTATTAAACTATGTGTTGTCTTTATCTGTGTGTTGTCTCTATCTATGTGTTGTCTTTATCTATGTGCTGTCTTTATCTATGTGCTGTCTTTATCTATGTGCTGTCTTTAACTATGTGCTGTCTTTATCTATGTGCTGTCTTTTTCTATGTGCTGTCTTTAACTATGTGCTGTCTTTATCTATGTGCTGTCTTTAACTATGTGCTGTCTTTTTCTATGTGCTGTCTTAAACTATGTGCTATATTTATCTATGTGCTGTCTTTATCTATGTGTTGTCTTTAACTATGTGCTGTCTTTATCTATGTGCTGTCTTAAACTATGTGTTGTCTTTATCTATGTGCTGTCTTTATCTATGTGCTGTCCTTAACTATGTGCTGTCTTTATCTATTTGCTGTCTTTATCTATGTGCTGTCTCTAACTATGTGTTGTCTTTATTTATGTGCTGTCTTAATGTATGTGCTGTCTTTATCTATGTGCCGTCCTTAACTTTGTGCTGTCCTTAACTATGTGCTGTCTTTATCTATGTGTTGTCTTTATCTATGTTCTGTCTTTATCTATGTGCTGTCTTTATCTATGTGCTGTCTTAATGTATATTCTGTCTTTATCTATGTTCTGTCTTTATCTATGTGCTGACTTTAACTATGTTCTGTCTTTATCTATGTGCTGTCCTTAACTATGTGCTGTCTTTATCTATGTGCTGTCTTTATCTATGTGCTGTCTTTATCTATGTGCTGTCTCTAACTAGGTGTTGTCTTTATTTATGTGCTGTCTTAATGTATGTGCTGTCTTTATCTATGTGCCGTCCTTAACTATGTGCTGTCCTTAACTATGTGCTGTCTTTATCTATGTGTTGTCTTTATCTATGTGCTGTCTTTAACTAAGTTCTGTCTTTATCTATGTGTTGTCTTTATCTATGTGCTGTCTTAATGTATGTTCAGTCTTAATCTATGTGCTGTCTTTAACTATGTTCTGTCTTTATCTATGTGCTGTCCTTAACTATGTGCTGTCTTTATCTTTGTGCTGTCCTTAACTATGTGCTGTCTTTATCTATGTGCTGTCTTTAACTATGTGCTGTATTTATCTATGTGCTGTCCTTAACTATGTGCTGTCCTTAACTATGTGCTGTCTTTATCTATGTGTTGTCTTTATCTATGCTTTGTCTTTATCTATGTGCTGTCTTTAACTATGTTCTGTCTTTATCTATGTGCTGTCTTTATCTATGTGCTGTCTTTAACTATGTGCTGTCCTTAACTATGTGCTGTCTTTATCTATGTGCTGTCTTTAACTATGTGTTGTCTTTATCTATGTGCTGTCCTTATCTATGTGTTCTCTTTATCTATGTGCTGTCCTTAACTATGTGCTGTCTTTATCTATGTGCTGTCTTTATCTATGTGCTGTCTTAAACTATGTGTTGTCTTTATGTATGTGCTGTCTTTATCTATGTGCTGTCCTTAACTATGTGCTGTCTTAAACTATGTGTTGTCTTTATCTATGTGCTGTCTCTAACTATGTGTTGTCTTTATCTATGTTCTGTGTTTGTCTATGTGCTGTCTTTAACTATGTTCTGTCTTTATCTATGTGCTGTCCTTAACTATGTGCTGCCTTTATCTATGTGCTGTCTTTAACTATGTGCTGTCTTTATCTATGTGCTGTCTTTAACTATGTGCTGTCTTTATCTATGTGCTGTCCTTAACTATGTGCTGTCTTTATCTATGTGCTGTCTTTATCTATATGTTGTCTTTATCTATGTTCTGTCTTTATCTATGTGCTGTCTTTATCTATGGGCTGTCTTTAACTATGTGCTGTCTTTATCTATGGGCTGTCTTTAACTATGTGCTGTCTTTATCTATGTGCTGTCCTTAACTATGTGCTGTCTTTATCTATGTGCTGTCTTTAACTATGTGCTGTCTTTATCTATGTGCTGTCTTAATGTATGTGCTGTCTTTATCTATGTGCTGTCTAAATGTATGTGCTGTCTTTAACTATGTGCTGTCTTTATCTATATATGTGCTGTCCTTAACTATGTGCTGTCTTTTACTATGTGCTGTCTTAATGTATAAACTGTCTTTATCTTGATACTTACGAGGTATATAGCTTTGAGCTTTGATACAGTTATTGAAATTCGATACAGTTATTAAACTTCGATACACTTAGTTAGTAAACTTTAGCAATTTTCTTTCAGGTAAACCTAAGCTAAAAATCTTTTTAATGAATTAAAACAGGTTTGTTTTTTTTTTAAATAAACACTGTAAATGTCAATCGGGGCCTCAGTAACCGATTAGTCTAAAGCGCGCACTTACTAATCATATTGCCCCTCATCGCCTGGGTGAGAATCCCGCTTGGACAGTTTCTTGTGTTAGGAAGTTTGTTAATTCGCTTGCCGAGGTCAGTGGTTTTCTCTGGGTACTCCAGTTCCCTCAACTATACCAGACCTGGTATAACTAGGGTGTTAAACCCCATTACTCCACCTCACTAATCACTCTTCCAGCTTAAAAACTAAATCAACATAACGGTTTAAAAGGCACTTAAGACCCCATTTCATTTTACATTAAGAATGAATAATAATGAACGATTTTCTTACATGAGTTAAGAGTACATGTACTTTAAGCTTCTGTGGTCTGATTTTATGTTTATATAAGTTTGTGTTAAAAATCAACGAAACCTTCAGACACATTCTTAACCAAAATTGTAAGAGGTCTTAACGCAAAAAATTCTAAAACATTTTCATATTGTTCGAATTTCCAGCAGAATGACTTTTATTCTCTGATAAAATTCCCAACATAATAATTGTTTACAATGGTTATATAACAATTCCCAACACACTATACAAACAATCGGTGACTTATACACTCTGTGGATATACAAGATGTTTGGTTTGATAAAAAGTCACGTCGACATTCTGATCTAAATTTACAATGATATGTTGATTCTGTATTATATTACATCATTAAAGGTTATCCTTTTGTGTCGAATTTTTAGTATTTATTTTTCACCAATATATCAAATTTCAGGTGCCAAGTTCAATAATCTCAGCTTTAAATTTCCTTTGTAAATGAAACTTAATTTCATATATAAAAATATAATGCAGTATTAATTCATTTCTTTAAATGGGCGCCAGGAGATATTTATTTATTTATTTATTTATTTATTTATAAACCTTACAAGAGATTCTGTGTTTCTTTGTGATACTTTTCATGTGTTTAAACCATAAAATATTCCCAAAGAATATCTAATTTCCGGTATTAAACCTCTTAAATATGTCATGTGCTGATTTTGAATGCATTATTTTAATAGAAATTCAAAATCAGCACATGACAAGTATGTAAAACTATTCGATGAGAAAGTTGTGTATACAGATTACATTGTTATTTGTTTTTGTTGGTGGTAAGTTGTTATTGCTGTTTTTATTGTTGGAGTGTTGTTTTTGTTGTTAGTTTCTTGCTGTTGGTGGTGGTGGGCCGTTGCTGTTAGTGGGCTGTTTTTGATTTTGTGTCGTTGTTTTGTTGTTGTTGTTGTTGGTGTTGGTGGTGGTGTGTTGTTGTTGTTGGTGGTGGTGGTGGTGGTGGTGGCGGTAGGTTGGTGTTGCCGTTTTGATTGTTGGTGTGTTTTCGGTTTTTTTTGTTAGTGTCTTGCAGTTGGTGATGGGTCGTTGTTGTTGGTGTTTTGTTATTGTTGTTGTTGGTGGTGGTAGTGGTGATGGTGTGTTGGTGGTGGTGGTGGCCCGTTGTTGTTAGTGAGCTACATTTGTTGGTGTGTTGTTGTTTTGTTGTTGCTGGTGGTGGTGGTGTGTTGTTGGTGCTGGTGTTGGTGGTGGCGGTGAGTTGCTGTTGCCTTTTTATTGTTGGTGTGTTGTTTTGTTGTTTTTTTTTGTTAATGTCTTGTTGTTGTGGTTGGTGGTGGGTGTTGTTTTCGGTGTTTTGTTGTCGTTGTTGTTGTTGTTATTATTTGTAATGGTGGTGGTTTTGGTTTTGGTTTTGGTTGTGTTATTATTATCCTTACGATTGTAAGCACACTACTTTCTTAAAATATAATCTGCCTACTGTTTCTTCGGAGGCGTCCAGACATGCGTCAAGACACAGCTAATTCGTTTTATTTTTGGAAGGCTTACAATACTGCTAAACCTGAACGGTAGGGTGCGCCTAATCGTTTGTTGCCGAATGTACCCTTGTGTAACAAACATTTTAGCTGATCTTGACTACAAGTATTTCAATCAAATCGAATACGGTAAATACTATCAGCTACAGGTAATTTTTAAAAAAAAAATATAATTTCTATTAATGATTAAAATACAGAAAGGATAAACATGATTACTATACTTTTATTTGTATGCACTCGGAATAAAATTGTCTTCATTCTAAACCTCAATAATGAACTTGGACATTTTTAAAGACAGCCGAAGTAAACGTAAAATTAATGAACAAAATAGAACAATCGCAACGCAATCATTGTATGCATGCAATTTTTCGGTTTGTAAACTCAGGGTCTCAATGCCAACTGGGTAAAATATAATGCTTATGGATCACAGCGCTTCTCGTTGTCTACCGGTAAGTTGCAATTGGACTCTAACTTAGGAGATTCTAGAGTTCTCTTGTCAAAGGTCAATCTCTCTCTCTCTCTCTCTCTCTCTCTCTCTCTCTCTCTCTCTCTCTCTCTCTCTCTCTCTCTCTCCAGATATTCCCCTTTCTTTTGTCTTCGTTGAAATAATCGCATATGCTTCAGTAATCTATAGCCGATTGGTTAAGCTGTTAGCCTTCAAACCCAAGACCCCGCACCGCCTTTGTGTTCGATCCCGGTCGAATACATGTGCGAAAGACTTATCCCTTGCCGTAGACCTAAACTAGCCAGTATAATGGACTAAGAGAAGATCTGCGTTGTTTTCCTGCGACCTTGAACACGAGTGAACTAGCACAATAAAAGTCCCACACAAAACAAATCAGAAATACTTATACACTCATGCCCCATACAAACTTGTGTTTTGATTAGTGTAAACAATATTTTATTCATTATAACATTACAAGACAATAACATAAATCACTATGTGTATATGGATTTGGTTTTGATTAATCCTCGATTATTACGTCACGAAGAGCTGAAACCTGATACAAGATTAAAAAGCATTCAGCCAACCAACCAACCGACTTGTCAAACAAAGTAAAGAACTCTCTCTCTCTCTCTCTCTCTCTCTCTCTCTCTCTCTCTCTCTCTCTCTCTCTCTCTCTCTCTCTCTATATATATATATATATATATATATATATATATATATATATATATATATATATATATATATATATATATGTGTATATATATATATACACGAAACTGTTATTCACTGAACAATAAAGAATGTTAAAACCATTTTAATATCAATAATAAATACTTACCTCGACATTTCCATGGTAACAGATATTAATTTACAAGAAGTTTTTTCTATTAAAATGTTGAACATGATTAATAAATTTTCATAATTTCATAACTGAAATATATTTCTAATTTACGTGTATAAATACAAAAATAATTATTCATTAATATAAATATAATTTTTATATGTTTTACATAAAGCATGTTATATTTCACCTGTTTTTTGTTTGACATTTGAAATAAAGTTGAGCTTATTATTATTCGAATAGATTGGAATCTAAAAAGCATTGGTGTTGCGAATAAATTGGATTGGTTAAAAGGTTTTTGATTCCTTAACCTATGTCTAGGCGATCATTTCAGGAATGATGGTGGCAACGGGATTGTCAGAAAAAAACACCAACCCTTGGCACGCAATCTAGTAAAATTCCATACACTATGATCTGTCCCAGTGAGATTCAAACCAAGCGGTTGAGTGGCGCTGTAATCCGTAAGCACGCGCTTCAAACCACTCGGCGGCTATGAGTCCTTGGAATTTTGACAAAGAATAAGTTTATATTTTACATGCATGTAAAATTGTTGGTATTACAATAGTTGACTTAAATAAATCAATTGCATACCTTATTTTAAAATTTGACCAAAAGAAATAATCAAATTCTGCACAGGACTTTTCTATTTCGTTAGTATATAAAATTTCACAAATGTCTTGAAAATTTGAAGCACATAGTATTTTACTTCAATGAAATTTTTTGGTATTTAAATTAACGATAATTTGTTTAAACTATTCGAATATTTTGGCATTCATAAAACACTTTTGCATGAGTTAGAGTAATTTTAAGGACACGTAATTGTTGTTTGAAAGCACGCAATTGCCAAGCTTTTTATGCAAAAACATAGCGAGAAATGTATAACTAATAAGAATAGATCACAATGGATTCAATGTCGATCAAGACCAGGGCATATGAGGTCAGGGACGTGGCTTACTACAAGGCAACCGAGGCAGTTGTCTCGGTAAACATTTAGACGGTCTTAACATATATGTAGTTAAGGTGTTTCCAGGATGCAGCATTTAACGCGCGTTTTTTTTTTCACGGGAAGCATGCCCTCGGACCGCCAAGATTTGAAGTTCCTTTAGCGTCCTTTAGCGTTTCTTTTTTTTTTTTTTTTGCCTCGGTTATAATTTGTTCCCATCTACGCTCCTGGAGATTCAAAAGAAATGAAAGTGATCTTGGAATGTCTAACCAAAGCTCCTTCAATGGGTCTTGTAAGGAAACCTTAAAGTAAATTTTAGCAGTTTTTTCCGGGCACTCTGGTTTCTCCATTAATCTAGACTGACCTCTTCGATATGAAGAAAAAGAGATTAGAATGAGACACAACGTTAACACACTAATGTTCCACTCTCTTAAACGAAAATGTGATCTATAAAACAAACCAATATGTATTTTTGCTGTTAGAAAAATTTATGAACACGCAAAGAATTTGAATTTGAAAGAAATTAACACACACACACACACACACCACACACACACACACGGCAACCGTTCAATAATACATCAGAGAATAATGGATGACTTCTTAGTACATTCGACCCCAGGAGTTCGTTAACATCAATAATTAATTATTAGATGTAAGTTAAGAACTAAGAAAAAAGGTAGACAAAGAAATATGGGTAGGGGATATTATAGAAATAAAGTAGGGAGGACAGGGGAGTGGAATAAAAAGGAAGATAATTGCCATATATATATATATATATATATATATATATATATGCCATCGACTTCCGTAATAAATGCACATTATTGTTGTTTAATACATGTATTGGTCAAATGTTGTAAAATGTGTTAATTGAATGCTCTCTAGAAACACACCCAGCACTAACCAGTCAGTTCTTCACATCTGAAGATGATGTGACATATGCTGCGCTGGAGTTTGTGGACTACTGTTGGTAAGTATCATACACATATCTCTCTCTCTCTCTCTCTCTCTCTCTCTCTCTCTCTCTCTCTCTCTCTCTCTCTCTCTCTCTCTCTTAAAACACATTAATATATAGTTTTTTTACTATGTTTATATGACAGATACTTATAACCACAAATCTGAATGTGAATTGATCACCGAGTAATATTTATTTTTGTGAAAGTACTACTTAGAAAGTTAAATACTCGTTGTTAAACTACTTGACGAGAGTTAAATGTTAAACATAAAGAGAAATAATTTTCAAACTTTACTTTATATCATTAAGACTCAAAAACGTACGTTTAAAACTTAAATATAATATCTATTGAAATGGTTTACCTACAAACTAAATATTGTTTTAAAATGTAACTTCTTACATGAAATTTTACGTCCATTGTTTGTTAAAAATTGTCAATATAAGCTATACAAAGAATCGTTAAGCGAGTTGATATTTTATTAACAAAAGATGTAAGACTGGTTGATGACACGTAAAAAAGGAATTACAAGGCAAGTTCTTCAGCGTAAAAAACAGTCATCTTTGTTAAAACAAAAATAATCAACTAAACCGTGTGTGTGTGTGTGTGTGTGTGTGTGTGTGTGTGTGAAAACAAAGAGAAAGAAACAGTGTCATATTCTTTCTATTAAAACCTTCACTTACTTAACATCATTAAGTTTGTGGATAGTTTTAATGTATCAACATTTAATGGATCCTAAATATTAAGGTTTTTTTTGGGTCTGGACGATATAAATGTATTCACTATAAAATTACACATTATATGTTTCTTCAATTTTAATAAAATATTATTTATTATTAGAATGCTGTTTTTTTAAATTATATTTACTGATGTTATCCGGTAGGTACATTATAAAAGTTCTTTAGATATATTTTGCGCCATGATTTTTTCAGTTCAAGTTTATATTTCCTAATATTTATACAATGACCACACAATATTCACTGTTATATTCAAATTGTATTTAGATTTGTTGCAGATGTCATTTCAATGTGGGTCATTTTGAGGTCGGTACTTGGAATGATGGGGAAAACGGAGTTCCGAGAGAAAACAACTGATCCTAAGCAATCAAACTTGACAGATTCTCTCACTTACATACACTAGAATATGCCCTGAGTGGGATTCGAACCTAGGTGATGAGAGAAACCGATACTCCAGCGCACTTTAGATAACTAGAACAACGAGGCCCCTAATAGTGTTTTAGGGTGATATTACTAAGCCTTATTTTGAAGTTGATTAATGTTTCTGGAAGTTTTAACAAATGCTATAATAGTTTATTTATAAAAATAAAGTCTAGAGCCGAACTTAATTCGCAAAATCAAGTTTTTGGTTTCATTTGTGAGTGTATCTGTCATTTGTTATACGGATTTGGTCGTTTTATTGTTGTAATGTTGTTTATCGTCGCATCAGCATTTTTCAGCTATTCGCGACGGGAGCAAGGTTATCAAACTCTAAGGATTAATCATAAAAAAGGATCGTGCTTGCTCTCGAGCCGTACGCTCTATCGTTGACCCACAGAGGAGGTTTTTACTGTACGTAGGTGTCAGACAAGCTTCAAGAAAGTATGAGTCTCAAAAAGCCGAGCGATCCACCTACATGAAAAATGCCAAGAAACAAGGTTACACCTTTGGAAGACCTCTATATCCAACATCGAATCGAAGCCAAATGCACATAAATTTAAGCCTAACGTGTCCATATAATTTTACATAACGTATTATAGACCCCTCAAAATTGTTACTAGGAAAAAACCTAATATGAAAATGTGCCATCGGTCGTTTTCTCACTATCATTACCCGTGATTATGAAGAGCAAAATTCGCAATACGTGATGTTCGCCTGTGAACTAGTGCAGCGCCTACATGGCAATGGTAATTATTTCCGTGTTTACATGCCTTATAATGTTGATTTGTATACTTTAAACTTGTATATGAAACGCACGTGTATACATAATAACGTTGTTAGATCTATACGACATGTATTGAAACTAATGAGCAGTGCGTAATTTAATTGGGTTATTTGTTGATGAAGCATTTACACTGCGTTTAAATGAGAAAAAATATTGTAAAAATGAAAAATAAAAATACTATTAAATGTATAAAAACAAATAAAAAATGGACGGCATATATGATTCGACCTCAACACTTTGAGGTTAACATTTCCTGTGTCCTTCCATACAGCCAGCGTTATGGGAATCGTATGCTAGCTAATATCAAGTATGTATATTGTTTTGCGCGATTAACGGGTAATATGTTTTATCTTTATCCTCATATTTTAATGCCAGCGCATCCCTCTCCATCAACCAAATTTTGTCAAACAGAAGATAGATATAGAAGTTTTGGTAGTCAAAATATCTTTGATGGTGAGGAATGCGCTCTATGTGTATTAATTGAAAAACACGGTTATTTCCATCAAGATTTTCGTATTTGTATGGGAGTATACGGAATGCAGTATTCTGAAATGTATGTTTAAACACATAATGTAATGTTTTATCAAACTTTGAATATTCATAACCGTTTCATTTCGGTACTCTCTTTTAGAAGTAAGATTGATTTGCGTTAGGTAATATATCCTGTAATTTCTTTTGGCATGGATTTTATAGGATTGGCTATTGCATTATTATCATCGTCATCATCACCATCATCATCATCATCACCACCACCATCATCATCATCGTCATCATCATCATCATCACATCATCATCATCAATCATCATCATCATCATCATTATTTTTTTTTTTTTAATTAATATTATTATCATCATCATCATCATCTGTTGTTATTTTTATTATTATTATTATTATTATTATTATTATTATTATTATTATTATTATTATTATTATTATTTCGCTAATCCAGAAGATGGAACACTGCGTACAGAATCATACCATTTATTAGTTATTGAACTTTTGCGTTGAATTTTCTTTGAAGAACGTCATCTTCGGCTTTTATATAATTTGAGACAGTCCATTCTACTACATAACTGTATGCAGTACAGTCAAAACGAATCGAATGCTATTCCTTAAATAAATTTATATACTATTCATATAAGTTATTTGGACTCGTTTTATATCTACGAATAAAGGTATAAACTCTACCGTTTAAGACATGGTCATTCAAAAATTATCAATTCAACACTATGCCATTTATCTGTTTTTCTGTGATTCCTATTGGCTGTCAATATGATTGCCAGATATAACCATCTTTCTTTCCTTTTTTTGTTTTTTTTTTTTTTTTTTTTGTTTGTTTTTTTTTTTTCTTGCCCCGAACATGACAAGTAACTTTTCTTTGTAACATATTGTAATATTTTCGTATTTTATTGGCAAAAAATAGAATTGGTTCTTGTAAAAATAATTTTGTTATAGTAACCAAAGCCAAATACACAATATGTCAGTAGAAAGTGAATTGCTTTTCGGTACCGGTGACAAATTTCTTTATTCTATTTCATTGTTCAATTCTAATTTCATAAAAAAAAAAATTTAAATGTTACCGAATTTGGTTTTAAATCAGAGCCAACTAACTTGATAAAATCAATAGATATATATATACATTATATATATGTCACTAGAAAGTGAAATATGTGATAACAATTAGGTTAATGATGAATGTTTACGTCATCATTTCCATGACAACCGATGTAATTTCCAGATGCGACTTGTTCTATTTTAATTTCATGCGTGATCGTGATTTAATTTCTATTATTTACGAAGATCTTATGTATAACTACATGACAAGTCATGTAATGATGGACTTATGAAACAAGTTATATAGTTTTTTCCGCAACAAACCCACATAAATATTTCTTAAACGAGTTCAGTAAAGTCGTTTTTAATTAAGATTAAATTTCTTCCAAACGACACATTCAAAAAGGTTTTTAAGAAGAATGTAATCTTGTATTTCAATACACTTGTAATTTATCAATTTATAAAAGATGCTTAAACTTAAAATTCAATACATAAGTATTTTTTTTAACTTTTTAAACTTTCTTTAAATTATATTTCTTTTTCCTACACAACATTCACAAATTTGGTCTTTCTCAACGTTATTTTACCCAAAGATCGTTTCCTACTACATTGAATAGTATTTATTTATTTATTTATTTATTTATTTATTTATTTATTTATTTATTTATTTATTCATATTATTTATTTATATTATTTATATTATTTATTTATTTATTTATCATGAATGAAATGAACAACCTGACAAGAAGTAATGCGCCAACACTGGTTTTGTAAGACCAAATGAAATAATAACCCAAAAGCTGGACCTGATATTTTTTAAACAAAGTATGAAATAGCTTTTGATTTAAAGTTACCCCTAAAAAACGAAAGTACAGAGAATTAAAGAATAACCTCTGAAAACAAATTTACACGAGAAATTGTTTTGTCTAAACCGCATAAAATATGAAAAGAAGGTTCTGAACGACCGGGGTTTTACTTCCGAGTCGAGAAAAGATACGTCACAAGCTATACTC
Source organism: Tegillarca granosa (assembly GCA_029721355.1). Taxonomy (NCBI): domain Eukaryota; kingdom Metazoa; phylum Mollusca; class Bivalvia; order Arcoida; family Arcidae; genus Tegillarca; species Tegillarca granosa. The sequence continues at coordinate 26,002,117 of CM056602.1, read as the reverse complement.
GAAGTGGCAGACATTTTAAACTTTGCAATGGGCTCAGTGCAATGTGCTGGAAAGTTTCCTTAGCGTGCCACGCCTGCCGTGACATGAGGCATCGGTTTTTAAGGTCTCCTCTTTCCAATGTACTTGTATAAATATATTTCTAAATATTGATAGTTTTTTGTTCTGAAATGTCAAGGATGAATTTTTACAAAGAATTCTCAATCAAAACAAATTTTGGCTTTTACAAAGAGAATAAATCTTATTTTATTATCTAGGAATGTCTGATTTTATTATTGTTGATATAAATCTGGGTCATGTTATAATTGTAAATCTCATAAATATATTTTTCTTCGTTTGTGATAGTAAAAGTAAAACAAAATAGTCTATATTGATTTTATTAAGAAAAGCAGCTGTATATCTTATTTGGCCTTGGGTTTCGGTAGCACAAGCTTTTAGAGAAGGTACAAGGCGTTTCCAATCGCCAATGCAAGTTGCAAATCCCACACGGACAAAAACTTATGCGAAAAAAGTTTCTACGTTCGCTTTTCTAGGTACTCAGGTTTTTCCTACCATTCCTATACTAATCACCTCTATATTAATGAAATACTCTTAAGATGTAAAACACCATCTCTCCTCTTGAATCACTTAAAATGAAGAAATTACAGAACTCCTAACGTCTTTCCCATGCGGATTCGGTTCTGGTTTGCAGCATGAAAGGATCTTATTTTAAAAAGATTTCAGAACAATAATCAGTTGCTAGAAGTTCTATCTTAACCAAACCTCTCGACACCGTATCTTGGCAACACAAGTGATAATTGGACATATTTTGGCTTCCGTTCTCTTTAAGAGGTCAAAACACCTCTGATGCAATTAATGAGGGACTATGTATATACAGTAAATCATAACAAGTTTTGCTCTTCCAACTTAGGAAGTTTCAAAGAACATGTGGTTGAATGTGTAATCTACATAGTCTTTTTGACTACCTTCTGCCAAATACTTTCTCCATATATATATATATATATATATATATATATATATATATATATATATATATATATATATATATAGTACACATTTTACATGAGTTGTTAACGTTTAAGCCAAGTTGCTTGACAGCAATGACCATGTTTGAATTATTGCTAAAAGTAGGTGTGGCGTAATGCAATGTTTGCGTCTCATTTGCCGGTATGTTGTTTTTGTTGTTGTAACGTTTTTAAACGTCCCATCAGCAATTTTCCGGCATATCGCTGCTAGAACGAGATTATTTATCGCTTTGGATTAATTTTATGAACAAGTTCAGGTATGCACATGATGTGCAAATGTGTTTTATGGTCTGCTGTGTATTGCGTGCACTCGATGCGAGTTTTTGATAGTGTACTAGGTCACCGAGTCATTATGCCACTGACAAGCATATTACTCCTCCTGTCCATTATTCTTTACATTGGGTGGACTAGTCAATACTCTGTGATTCTAATACTTGCGGTGAAGAAATATCTAAAATTTCAAAGTCTCAAGTATGACCTGGCAGGGGTTCGAACCCGAGGCGGAAGCTCCACCGCTGAGCCACCGAGGCGATTTAGTCGGTTTGCATATCTACTCTGATTATATTTTATAGTTTATGTTTTATTACATTGATAATGAGGAAACATACATTGAATGAAAATGATTTTATTTATATTTAGATTTCAACAAACACCTCTCTACAACTTTACCATACTTCATCAAACTCATTGTAAATCAAATTTACATTTACCTTCGATGTTTAGATCGTTTAGAAAAAATTACAAAATGCGTCTTTGGATTTAAATAAAAAAAATAATAATTAAAAATAAGCATCGATTACCAATAGCGTGATATTGGAATATATAATGAAACCACTTAATTTTAAAAATGGAAGATTGTACTAAGATACAGTGTTCCTGTCGATTTTATTTTTCACATTTTACCCCTGTCAAATTTATTCCTAATGTTGATACGGTCTTAAAGTTATGTTTTATTGGTTTTTATTTAAGTTAATTTACATTAAATAAACAAATACATGTTAAAAATCAATGGCGTTTTTATTTACTTAAAATCCAAGTGCATAAAGTTCAAGTAATATCTGACAACGCTTTAATTGTTTCACATTTACAATATAAATTATTTATATATAAAATTAAAACCATTAGTATGGAACGCCATAGCTGTCTTATATGGCACAAAAATGGTATACAAATTCATTTTATCATGATATTATTTGCTTTCATCGTTATATGTTTTGGTTTTACCATTATATATTTTGGTTTTATTATTATATAATATGGTTTTACCAATATAATATTTGGTCTGATCATTATATGACATGGTTTTGCCATTATAGTTTCTTACTTCATCATTATATGACATGGTTTTACCATTATATGATTTGGTTTTGTCATTATATGATATGGTTTTACCATTATATGATTTGGTTTTGTCATTATATGATATGGTTTACCATTATATGATAATGATTTGGTTTTTGTCATTATATGATATGGTTTTACCATTATATGATTTGGTTTGATCATTATATGATTTGGTTTTACCATTATATGATATGGTTTTACCATTATATGATATGGTTTTACCATTATATGATTTGGTTTTGTCATTATATATTATCTGATCATTATTTGATTGGCATTCGCAATTGTTTGGATATATTTCATTATTATTTTCTGTCATAATTTTAGTATTTGCAAACACTTTTATATATTTGCAAAACATCATCGCGAAACATCATTATATGGTCAACATCATTATATGATCGCAAAACGTCTTCATATGGTGGATGCGAATATGACAAACGTCTTTGTGAATCTGAATCAATTTCAAGAAGACGTTTGTCAGATTCGCAATAATATCATGATAAAACCGAATCATATAACGATGAAAGAAAATAATTTCATGATAAAATAAATTGTGTTTCACAGCTATGGTGTTTTATAATTAGAACATGAAGGTGAACTCTATACTTAGTGAGCTTTAACTATGATACAGCTAATTGAATGATGTTCCGGTAATTTTTATTTGAAGTGAGCTCCATTTGTATCACAGCGCATGTAGGTACCAGAGAGCTCTCTCTAACAGGGGCATAACACGGTACACAGCGCAATGAAGTACCACTGAGACCTCTCTAACGGGTGCATAACACGGTAAAAAGTGCAGTGAAGTACCCGTTGAGCTCTCTAACGGGGACCTAACAAGGCAATGGGGTACCGGTGTGCCTTCTCTAACGGAAGCCTGATGCGGTACACAGTGCAATAAGGTTTCGGAGAGCTCTCCCTAACGGTAGCCTCATGTGGTTCATAGCGGAATGAGGTACCGGAGAGCTCTCTCTAACGGGAACAAAAACACGGTACACAGCTCAATGGGGTGCCGGAGAGTTCTCTCTCAAACGGGAGCCTAGCGCAGTACACAGTGTAATAAGGTGAACGGAGCTTTCATGATTTGACGGACTATTCGACGGAAGCTCTATTTTTGTATTACAGTTTCTGAGGTGCCTAGAAGCTCTTTCGAACCCAACCCAATAAACGCAGACGAGCAACAAGATACGCGTGAATTTCAAACGGTGGCCAACTTAAGTAAGGTACCGGATAGCTCTATATGCTGAAACAACGCAAATAGATACATGGAATCGTGGAACTCCTTTCTACGTAACTCTATAGTGGAACACAAGGGGTTTTTTTTTTTTACTGTTTGATCTTAAAATAGAAAGTTTTTCGTCAATCAACACTAAGATTACAACATAGAACTGTAATATATATATATATATATATATATATATATATATATATATATATATATATATATATATATATATATATATATATATATATATATTTATTTATTTATTTATTTATTTATTTATTTATTTATTTATTTATTACAATTTACAATATATTACAATAAATAATTTTGATGCGCCATATGTGCACATTTGGAAAATCACTCCTCTTCAGTGACACTAGGTGTCGAAAAGTTTGATAGATAAAAAAACATAAGCCAAACAATTGAATAAAAAATGAATCTAAATTTCCAAAATTATATGAATCAAAATTCAGCTAAGGAATGCCTTTCATGAGGGAACAGTTTTTATTTTTAAATATATTTAGAAAATGAAGACGGCTGAAAATGTTGCTCAGTGGTATCTTTTCTGAAAGCACAAAGTACCGGTACTGCCTACTGAGTTATGGATACCCTCGGTGAGTTTTACTCCACCAGCAGCGGTAGCTGCTCAGGGATATTAAATATTTACCACAAATACCTGCTAAATGTTGATGTGCCATATGTGCACATTTCGGAAAACCATTCCTGATCAGTGACACAAGAGGCCGAAAAGTTTGATAGATAAAAAGCATGAGCAAAACAGTAAAAAAATAATGAATCTAAAGTTCCAAAATTATATGAATGTTATATGTCCCCTAAATGTCTTAAAGTTATTTCAAATTTAATACTTGGTCAGGCACCTAGCTTTTTTGTTTTGAATGCATGATGCAATTATCTTTAAAATGCTACCCAGGATTTTTAATTGCAATTTTATATTCTATGTAAAATTTCCTTTGAAAACAAATAATTTGGCTCTAACATTCTTTGGTAAATACATCATTTCACCATCTTAGACTATATCGTTTACAAACACATTTAAAAATCAATATTTGTAGAACAACGTTAAAGGAAATGTGAAATTATGTACGGAGCTGAAAATATCGATATAGAAATTTAAAAAGAAAAAAAATTAAAATAATAAGAAAAAAAAATTAAAATAATAATAAAAAAAAATATGCAAGGACCAGAACCATACACATTTGTGTTTTTGCTAATCAATCACGTGATCTTTATCCCTTTAAATTTTGAAAAATCTTTATTTCGCAAAATCCCGAAATATCGTCAATAAAAAGAAAAACCTACACTGTTGAAATTCGGTATCCAATTAAAGTAATTGTTTTGCAAATTTGTCCTAAAAAAGCTTAGCGTTTCCCATATTGGAATGATGGAGGAAACCGGAGAACACGGAAAACACAATCATAGAATTGATCGTCTCGACGTTTGTTAAAATTTCTTGACTTTGGGATTTGATCTCCTTCATTGTCTCCCCTGTAAACATGAGCACGTGTTACCAAATAATTCCATTTGATTTATTATGCCCTCGACAAAAATATCTAATTAATTGATGTATATGCAAATGTGTATAATTATCAATAGATAATTTTATCTATATATTTAATTAAGTGAAGCGGAATTACATTGTTCTAGACGGCCAACTTGCACTGAATTAATTCAACTGAGGAAAATTGTTCAATATATCACTAGGTTGCGGTTGAATAAATCGTTAGATGTTAAATGTTTTTTCTCAAATTTGAAAACTCTCTCTCTCTCTCTCTCTCTCTCTCTCTCTCTCTCTCTCTCTCAAAATACCATCAAACATCGTCATTAAACTTACATTTTTTAAATGCATGATGCAATTATCTTCAGATTCCTGTTGAAAGCCTTCGTAAATAAATGTATTAGTGCTCATGGACTAAATCTTTTACAAACACATTAAAAAATCTATGTTTGAAAAACAACGTAATAGTAAACGTGACATTTATGTTTGCAGCTAGAAAATATGGAAATAGAAATCAAGAAGTTTTTTAAAAAGTCCGATGTATCAGAACCATTGCATATTGTTCCCCAATGTACCACATGACCTATATACCTTTTTGCGTTCTGGGGAAACGTTGATGTCGCAATATCGCGAATGAACGTTGTTTTACGAGAAAACGAAATATAATGAGATTTCATATCAAATCTTTCATTATTCTTAAGTAAAAGCTTTATCGTAAGATTTTATTATTCCCTGTTTTTGGATAATGGGTGAAACCAGACTACCTAGAAAAACACTGTCTTAGAAAATGTTATATGTCGCAAAATCGGGAATGAACATTGTTTTACGGGAAAAAGAAATTTTTTTTATATAAAATTACAATAATTCTTCAGACAATAACTATCTTAAAGTTTCTCTTTTTCCTGTTTTCGGATAGTGGGTGAAACCGGAGTGCCAAGAAAAACAACTTGCGGTCTTGAAGTTAAGGAACCTTGAATTAAGATAACAACAATATCACTCCGCGGGTGAAATAAAGTATCCAGAAAACCCACAATCCCGCACTTGACCGTCTTGACGTTAGCTAAAGACTCTTGACTTTGGATTAGAACAAAATCACTCCGCGGGTGAAACAAAATATCCAGAAAACCCACAATCCCGCAGTTGACCGTCTTCACGTTAGTTAAAGACTATTGACTTTGGATTAGAACAATATCACTCCACGTGTGAAACAAAATACCCAGAAAACCCACAATCCCGCAAGCGACCGTCTTTATGTTAGTTAAAGACTCTTGACTTTGAATTAGAACAATATCACTCCGCGTGTAAAACAAAATATCCAGAAAACCCACAATCCCGCAAGTGACCGTCTTTACGTTAGTTAAAGACTCTTGACTTTGGATTAGAACAATATCACTCCGCGTGTGAAACAAAATATCCAGAAAACCCATAATCCTGCAAGTGACCGTCTTGACGTTAGTGAAAGACTCTTGACTTTGGATTAAAACAATATCACTCCGCGGGTGAAACAAAATATCCAGAAAACCCACAATCCCGCAAGTGACCGTCTTGACGTTAGTTGAAGACTCTTGACTTTGGATTAGAACAATGTCACTCCGCGTGTGAAACAAAATATCCAAAAAACCCACAATCCCGCAAGTGACCGTCTTTACGTTAGTTAAAGACTCTTGACTTTGGATTAGAACAATATCACTCCGCGGGTGAAACAAAATATCCAGAAAACCCACAATCCCGCAAGAAACCGTCTTTACGTTAGTTAAAGACTCTTGACTTTGGATTAGAACAATATCAATCCGCGCGGGTGAAACAAAACATCCAGAAAACCCACAATCCCGCAGTTGACCGTCTTTACGTTAGTTAAAGACTCTTGACTTTGGATTTGAACAATATCACTTCGCGTGTGAAACAAAATATCCAGAAAACCCATAATCCCGCAAGTGACCGTCTTTACGTTAGAGAAAGACTCTTGACTTTGGATTAGAACAATATCACTCCGCGGGTGAAACAAAATATGCAGAAAACCCACAATCCCGCAAGAAACCGTCTTTACGTTAGTTAAAGACTCTTGACTTTGGATTAGAACAATATCACTCCGCGTGTGAAACAAAATATCCAGAAAACCCACAATCCCGCAGTTGACCGTCTTCACGTTAGTTAAAGACTCTTGACTTTGGATTAGAACAATATCACTCCGCGTGTGAAACAAAATATCCAGAAAACCCACAATCCCGCAGTTGACCGTCTTCACGTTAGTTAAAGACTCTTGACTTTGGATTAGAACAATATCACTCCGCGTGTGAGACAAACTATCCAGAAAACCCATAATCCCGCAAGTGACCGTCTTTACGTTAGTTAAAGACTCTTGACTTTGGATTAGAACAATATCACTCCCGGGTGAAACAAAATATCCAGAAAACCCACAATCCCACAAGTGACCGTCTTGACGTTAGTTAAAGACTCTTGACTTTGGATTAGAACAATATCACTCCGCGGGTGAAACAAAATATCCAGAAAACCAACAATCCCGCAGTTGACCGTCTTGACGTTAGTTAAAGACTCTTGACTTTGGATTAGAACAATATCACTCCGCGGATGAAACAAAATATCCAGAAAACCCACAATCCCGCAAGTGACCGTCTTTACGTTAGTTAAAGACTCTTGACCTTGGATTAGAACAATATCACTCCGCGGGTGAAACAAAATATCCAGAAAACCCACAATCCCGCAGTTGACCGTCTTGACGTTAGTTAAAGACTCTTGACTTTGGATTACAACAATATCACTCCACGGGTGAAACAAAATATATAGAAAACCCACAATCCCGCAGTTGACCGTCTTGATGTTAGTTAAAGACTTTTGACTTTGGATAAGAACAATATTACTCGGCTTCACTTCAATCTCTAACAAACAGTTAAAAATATCTGTTGACCTAGATATACACATGTGCATATACATCGATTGTTTAGATGTTTCTGTTCAGGACACAATACTTAGAACGGAATAAAAAACATACAATCTGTTAGTAACATATGTGATTGTTTGAAGAGAAGATAGTTAAAGGTACCTTTATCTCGACGGCCGAAATGCACTTAAGCTAAGGCTGAGGAGGAAATGCTCAATCACCATCACCTGGATTGTCGGGATTTGTAAATAAAAAAATTGAAAATAAACAATGCAGTAAAACATAATCTCTCTCTCTCTCTCTCTCTCTCTCTCTCTCTCTCTCTCTCTCTCTCTCTCTCTCTCTCTCAAAAGACATTGTACAAAATGTAAAGCATTTTACGTGACTTCAGTAAATTACAAAGACTATAACTATATCGATTTTATTTTCAGTAAGTGTAGAAAAATATCAATAAAAACACTAAAATCCATAAGAAGAAATAGACTTGTACAAAAATGTTATCTTTTATAATTATACTGCGTAGTAAATTGATTTTTCAATTTACGATCTTCACGTTTTATATCGACGGAAGTAATAGCTTTAAGAAACAAATTGCGACGAAGCTTCACATATCTTAGATTTAATAGTAATGCAAAAAAAAGGTGATAGAGAAAAATCAGTATCCCAACATACGTTAATGTTACAGCTCAAATACTTCCTGTCTGTGCGCGTGTTACTGTCGAAAAAATGTCTGATTCTAGTATTACGACAACACCAAATACTTTTCGCAATGAAACAAAAAAAATATTGTTTAAAGCATGCACATCACGTATCTTTTAAACACTAAATAAATGCTGTATACTTAAGATAAAAAAAATAAAATGCCATTTATCTGAGATTTCATTATGGTAATTGGTCTCCGTCCCCATTTGAAATCCGAAGTAAACACAGAAAAATGGGAACTGTCTCGATGTTATTGTGACGTAATAACTTTTACCTTGTTTATTGAAAGGTAGTGACTTCATTATTATTTAAAACAAAATGCAATGTTTTGTTTTATTTTTCTTGATTTTTTAATAAATTTGAAAAAATCCTCCGCGTTATCAACAAACAATTTCAGCCAAAGAATTTGAAAGAGTCATTACGTCAAACCATTGACGTTTAGCGTTGCTATGGGTGTATTTTATTGGAGTATAACATGAAAAACGAGCACGTGCACTTATGTTGTGTTACTATTGCATTATGATATAACAGAATTTAGAAATTAAATTATAAGTTAAAGTCAATGGTCCTTTTTATCAAAGCATTGCTATGATGTAAATGCTAAAACATATCAGCGAACCCTTTAAAGATAATAATAACGACATGTTAATTATAGCACCTCTTAAATATTCTAACGGAAACCCTTTTTTATGGACAAATCAGACATATTTTTGAAAAAAAGAGTATTTTCTGTTGTTTCGCTAAGCACTCATCCTTTATAGTTACAGGTCTTTTGGAAACGATCTAAAAACAGAGATCACGTGTCTCGAAACGTTTAGCAACTTAAAGGACCTTATCTGCAGACTGTCAAATGCGTACTGAGATGTCAAAATGTTTTCTTCTTCACCTACAGCTGGTGGCGTTCCGATATCAGTAAAATATTCTTGACCAAACAATTAAACATAATTTATAATTTAATCAATTAATCAATCCACCGATCGATGAATCGATCAATCGATCTAGAGAAAGTTTGTCAGTTCGCTTCAGCAGGTCGTAGAATTTCTCTAGACCAGTATAAACCCCCCTTCAACCATTTTAAAATTGACTTCTTTGTGGTGTTACATATGACACCAATAGGACAACAAATAACACTGTTATCCAAAAGTGATAGTTGAAACTTTAAAAAAATAATAAAAGCAACCAATCTAAAACTACACAAAATAATTAAAAATTAATTAAAAGTGTTTAAAAAAAATCGATTATTTCAGTTTAAATCATGGCTTATGACAAACTTATAATTGAAATCTTAACAAATTAGCTTAACCGATACACAAAAAGTATATTTTTCTGAAAACCTTATTAAATGTATTTTTTTATTCTTTAGTAACGAAACATCTTTCTTCTTTTCTTAAAGCACTGATCAATAGAGTTCAAAGCGTACTAAAATCTTATATAAAAAAAAGCTATGTATCGCTACATTTTTAATAATTCATTTCATGTCTTGCATGTATGTGTCTTCTTTGATTATGTACGTTTTCATTTTTAAAGCACGCGTCGAAAGAGTTCAATTCGTTACAGTTTTTTAAAATATATTTGTGTAATTACTTTTGAAATGGAAAAAGAGAACACAACCTGATTTGCAGATTAAAGACAAGATAAGGGTTAAGTTAGTACTTAATACATCAGCAAGTCCGGTTTGTTCTTACAACAACATAAAAAGGGTTTTCTTTTTTAGCTTTGTAATAAAAATATTTATTTTCCAATAAACTGAAAGATCAAATATAGCTGATATCATCTTGCAGCTACGGTGTAAAAACTTTCAGAAATGACATCTTAATATTTAGCTTGATAACAAATTATTTTGCCGATGTACTGAATGATCAAATTTAGTTGATACAATCTTGAAACTACGATGTAAAATCTTTCAGAAATCTTAATACTAGTATTTAGCTTGAAAACAAATTGTTTTCCGAGGAACTTTGAGTTCATTCAGAGCTGATACAATCTTCCAACTACATTGTGAAAACGTTTTTGAAATTGCATCTTAATTTTTAACTTGATAATGAAATTTTTTTCTGAAGAACTAAGAGTTTATACAGTTCAAATCATTTGATTTTTTTTTTACTTTGAGTAATAAAACAATATTTATTTTATATTAAAAAATATTTGTTTATGATTAAGAGGAAATATGTTAGTTGACTTAGTACAGTGTTTGAGATTGTTATCGTCTTAATATTTTGGTAAATGTTAAAGCCCCGTAAGTTTATTTATTTATTTATTTATTTATTTATTTATTTATTTATTTATTTATTTATTTATTTATTTATTTATTTATTTTAGTTATTTATTTATTTTAGTTATTACTAATACTTATGTTTTCCAGTGTCTTGTTGGGACAAAATTTGCTATTTTTACTCACCTTGATTAATTAGATTATTATTTTATTTACTTTTATTTGTTTTTTTTTTACCTGGCTTTTGCTTTGTACAATATGTATCATTCCCTGATACATTGGCGAATTCAAGGGGGGGGGGGGGGTAATAGGGACTGTACCCCCACCCCGACCCCCTTTGAAAAATTAAAAAGACAGCCAAAGAGAGAGAAATGTGGTCAAAAGGTCCCTAGAAAGAAATATTTTTAACAAATCATTTTTCACCTATGCTTTGTCACCTGGACACCCAACGGAGCTCTGTCAATGTCTTGTTAAGGGTCTTTAGCGGTCCCAATATCCTCCTCCGCTGGGGGCTTGAGCCGTCGACTGTTGCAATTTTTCATCATAAAAATCCCCAAACCCTCCCTTTTCTTTCAATTTAAGATCAGCCCCTGTGATGAATCTCCTGTTATTCCTGATTACACACATATCTTTTCATCTTTGTATTAGTTTTACTGTTTTTTTTTTTTTTTTTTTTTTTTTTTTTTTTTTTTTTTTTTTTTTTTGTAAATCATACACGCGTGCTTCATCTGTAACATTTAAAAAAGTATATGCTAATTATTGTGCTAATTATCAGCACATGTCATATTTCTTCATCATTCGCCACGTGTAGCAAACTTACGTTAAACATATCACCAATTTAATCACATTATATGGATATATTTGTACAAATTACATATTCTTTACAAACACACAATAAAAACATAAAATGTTTTAAAACGGTTATTTTTATAACTAATGATTGTTACTTTTATTTGCGTCAACGTCACCATGGAAACTATTGTTCTCTGTTTTAAATCCGTTGAAACTGGAGCGGCTTTATTCTTTACCATTAGATGATTCTTGTATTTATAAATGAAGAGATAATAAAAGTTATAATTTATTTCAACAACTGAAAACTATTTTAAATTTATATTTGTCTGAAATTAAAAATATATCATTTCATTTGTTTTCATTGTATAATGAGTTGCGGTCTGTTTATTTATAATTGCACTTATACATGTTTTAAGAAGCAATTTAGTATCAATTGCCTTTCAAAAGATATTCTGAGTTTGGTTACGGGCTAAGAATTTTTATGTGAACAATTTTGGTAAAGTAAGGAATCAAACATGTCATTGTTCGAACCTTTTCATGTAAAAGACGAAAAGGTTATTTTAAAATAGATTGCATTTGTTTAACTTGTAATTATTTCGCAATAACATCAATGTTTGATTGTATCCCATTCGAGTATTATAAAGTAACGCGGAAAAACTCGAGTTAGGATGTTTTCGCTAAAATGGGTTCGTTGAGTCTGTAAAACCAGAAACCAACAGAAAACCATCGACCTTCAACAAATTTTTAACGAGTGTTGTGTCCATATCAAAAGGATTCAAACCAAGGAAATGACTGGTGCTTAGATTTGTAGACATGCGATAAAGACAAGACAAGACGGGTACCAAATCCCAGCATCCCCTAACCCGATCTACGACCTTCTTTCGAGTGAAATCTTTTGTCGGACGTGAAGTGAAAGTAATTTTGGTTTTAATTTCTATTAAATATACAAGGCAATAAATGATACCGCATACCTGTCAATCAGAGTTTCTTTGGTTAGATATAATCGTTGCATCTAATTGCCAAAAAAACCTTTTTCGGGAGTATTTTTCGACAAAATCATGGCGTTAATTGAGAGCTCTTTCTGATCAATCACCAACGAATAGAGAATAAACTCGATCTCTATACACCACTGCGGTAGCTCAGTTGGTAGAGTGCTCGCTCCGTAAGTGGAAGGTCGTGGATCGAACCTCGGCCGGGTCTAACCTAAGACTTGAAAGTGGGTAGTGACTGTTCTTTCGCCAAGCACTCGGCATTACGAAATGAAAGTCACAGTTCTTTCGGATGGGAACTTAAATTAAACGAGATTCCGTGTCACGGCATGCGTGACACGATAAAGAACCATGCTGTATAATGTCATCAGCGCAACACACAGGCAAAATTTCTGCATTTTCGCCTATAGCTGGCGACGTCTCGATATAAGTGAAATACTCTTGACTGGGACGTTAAACACCATTATTCAACTCAACTCAACTCAACTTTATCTCTTTACGATGCCACAGTGCTTTCACTAAGTTTTCACTAAGTTGGCACGTAATTGCATTTAAAAGCAACTGAGAAACAATAATTGTAATGATGTTTAACGTAGCATCACTTGTTTTTCAGCTTTTCTTAAAATAAGCAAAATTATATCATCTGAGAACAATGTCGTTTAAACAAGAGAGGTGTTTGATGTCCTTCCTTGTACAAGCACGCTCAGGACGTTCTGACTCGCAGGTAGTAGTCGGTAGGCCGCTGATAACAAAACGTTAAACGGACACTGGGTGAACCAGTCTATACCATGTCCTTCTATTGTCTAGCGCCAGGCGAATAGCAGTTTCTACCTACGAACTTCCGGTTTTGTGGCAGACGCTTTACTGGGGCACCTCTGTGTCTTCGAGGTGCTCTAAGAATCAATGGACAGTTTTATTTAATACATGTTCTCCACATGTACGGAGATTTATTTTACAGATCGAATTGTCTTTATATATTTAAGATAAGTTTATAAACTTTAGGGATTCGTTTACATCTAGATACTACGGAGCCCTGTTTGTATCATAAAATGTATTTAAATTGTGCAAACGAATTCAAATCGCGCGCAAAACTTCAAAATCGTTCGCACGATTTTAAAATTGTGCGCGGAAAATCATAATTGTAGTCGTGCGCTCGATTTTCAAAGTCCGAAATAAACGATATCACAACCTCTTCGCCACAATATAAATGAGAGAAGGGATTGCTTTATAGAGTTGTTATCCCTAAACACAATTTTTAAAGCTTTGTCATTGTGCCCAACCCCCAACATAAAATCCTGCACCCGCCAACTGTCCGCTACATTGTACGTTTATTTATAAATAAATGGGAAGGGAAACGAGGTTTTGCAAGAAAGCAATGCTGATCAATATTTTACAAATTAATATTCGTGCAGTGCATACGTGGTAATTGTTTTTCTTTGTTAGTTGTTAGATTTCTTTTACTAGTATTATTTATTCATTTCACCATGGTAACAAGCAACTTTGTAACTTGCAATCGTTTCTAAATGTATTGAAAAAGTGTATGTTTCCGATATAAATTGCAACTTGAAACCGGAGTCAACGACGAATTATATTACAATAGTTATGATTTGTGTTTTAAAATTTACAATCTAAAAAATACAGGTACTGACTAAATAATGCAGGAAATTAATAAAGCAATTGAGACATAAAATCGAGATGTCGCTCCTAGGTGTGGGAATAGTGAATTATCTTATTTATTTATTTATTTATTTATTTATTTATTTATTTAATTTATTGTTTTATTTTATATTTTTTTACATTTAAATTTTTAGTAGGTTATTTTATTTTATTTTATTTTATTTTATTTTATTTTAATTTTTTTTATTTTATTTTATTTTATTTATCTATTTATAATTTCTTTCTTTTTTAAATTTTAATTCATCATAGGAGACAGTATGTCAACTTGTTTGGTAACGTTTCAGGGATAAATTTTTCAGGTATTCCGTTTTCCTCTACAATCATGAAAAAGTAAATCACAAATTCATCTATACTTGATGAGAAATTCGAAAATTCATACATTGTACTCGTGAACTGCTCATTTCATCAAATTATCAGAAACATTTTTATTGAATTACGAACACATAAATAAATATATAATTAAATAAATAAATAAGAAAATAAATAAATGAATAAAATGAAATAAAAAAAAAATAGAAAATGAAATAAAAGCAAATATGACTGAAAATATCATGCGTAACAGTAACTTATAATATATATTTTTAAAAATTTAGAACAGAAAAATAAGTTTGTATTGTTTCCGCTTCCTGCTCATAAACATATGTGTTTCCTGTTTACGGTGTTATTTCCCCACAAAGAATACCAAACGGAAATGCATTACGTAAGCCCATATTGTTGTTGAAATAGTTTAAAATGTAGTAGATCTATAAAATGTCAAAACGTATATCTGTCATGTGCTGATTTTGAATGCATTATTTTTATAGAAATTCAAGATCAGCCCATGATATATCATTTATCGTTTAAAGACCCAATTTCGGAGACGAAAGATAAGCCATTATTCATTATTCTAAAACAACTTTAAGAAGTTTTTCAGGGCACCATATTACCCTTTTCTTGTACTTCTTGTAATAGAGTTAATTAAATTTGACTTTTGCAATACATAATTGCTACGTGCATTAACTCTTGTTTCACGGGTCAATAAAGGAATTATTTGCATTTCAGATGCTGTTCGACATGTAACGATAGCATTTGCATTTATTCAAGTATTAAAATAAGGTATTGTAAAACTGAAATTTCAAGGTGTGCCTTAACTTTTGGTCTGCAGTCTCAAATGCGAATTGCACCGCATTTTGAGACAACTGAGACAAGTTAAGACAGTTTTATACAGGGATCTCCTGTTTTATAAAATCTCTAGGACTTCTTCAATTTTATGAATTTTAATATTGTTTCTAGAACTTTGCCCATCTGAAAAACACTCAGCAATACGATAAATGCGATGTCATTTTGATTCCATTCAGTTGATGCTGAAAACTGAAAAAAAACTTGAGAGTTTCATTAAATTTTATAATGCCAGGTTTTAAAAATTTCCATACAAACTTTATACTAGATAAATCATGCCGAACGCGACTAAATTCTTCAAGTTAAGTACTGAAATTTCATTAACATCATGAACACTTTAAAAAAAAAATTAAATTCAATTTTCCTGGATCACAAAAAAAATAATAATAAAATAAAATAAAAAAATTTAAAAAAAATAAAAAATAAAGAAATAAATAAATAAAAAACGTATAATTATACATAATTTAAAAATATTTCAATTTCCTCTTTAATTAACTTTTCCGTTTAAATATAAAAAAAGCATAATTAAATCTCACATCACGTTCTTCATTATTTTTTGTGAGCACTGACATATATTTTGCGATAACAACAGCTTGTTCGCTTTGCCTGGATTATATGTAAATTTAAGACGGAATTTCCTCTGTCTTGGTGGGAGGTTGTTGGTTTGCTGTAATGTTGTTTAACGTCGCATCAGCATTTCCACGACGAAACCAAGTTTTATTTTATTTTATTTCTATTTTTATTATTATTTATTTTTTATTTTTTATTATTTTTTTGGTAGTAAGCGCGCGCTTGCGCATCACAGTGCCTGTAACTGCCCCGGTACGAATATTTCATTAAAACAAAAGGCCCATGGGCCTTACCGCTCACCTGAGGACAACGCCAAATCGGACAAATAAAAACGACGACGATTCCGACGATGACAGACAAATTATGATCAGAAACGCTGACTTGAGCCTTCGGCTCGGGTGAACTAAAAAGTAACAAATGATAACTGACGGATAGTTCCTTACTATTCACAAATCTTGTGGTCATCGAAGATTCGATAAAAAACTGACTAGATACACATCTTCATAAAAATATTTGTGTTTTATCATTTATTTATTATTATTTTAATATTTAAAAAGCGCACATCTACAATACGTTAAAAAACAATCATACATACAAAATGCCTAGTCATACCTGGCAAACGAATATGGTAATGACGCACAAGCAGTTATTTAATTGCTAAAAAAAATAAATACTGTTTAAACTAAGCAGTTGTTCGTAAGAAATTAAAAATTAAACGACCAAAGCGTCGACTACCTGCTTATATTGAAAATATGACAAATAAAAACACCTGTTTTGTGCCATGTGTTGAACAATTATATATGTCAATAAACAAGAATAAGAACGAGTTGAACGAACGCTCCAAAACACACATTGATCTTTTTAGGGGAAATGGCTAAATTGTTTCGCCACAAGCAGCCTCATGAAACTATTTGAAAGAAAGAACAGTCACTACCAATTTTCAAATCTTGGTCAGATCTGGCTGGGGTTCGAACTCCCAACCTCCCACTTACGAAGCGAGCACTCTATCAACTGAACTAACGTAGTGGTCTAGAACGGTTAGGAGATACAAAATACATAGTTATATATGATTCTGATGTACGTGTTGTTGTAAGTGGGATAGTCTGCAGTTAATGACCACTACTACTCCCGTCATGCTGAGTGGTAATTTTTTTTAAATATGACAGATAAGAACACCTGTGTAGTGCCATGTGTTGGACAAAAGTGTAGTCCATTAACTAGAATAAGAACAATAACGAATAAAACGAACGTTCTTAAACGTCAAGCAAAGAATCCCTGGTGGATACGATTTGTTTCAGCGCAAGTTTGACAATCGCTTGCAAGCATTTGGCAATGGAATATTCTTTCTCAAGTTCTTACACAGGACAGACGTAACTAACGCCCTGAATTATTTTAGGAATTCTTTTATTCGAATCAGTTAGTCTCCAGGCGCATATCGCCAAAAGCTTGGTTGCGTTTTTTAGCAATGTTTGCCACCCCGAACACGTTAAACCTTCAAAGACAACAGGATGCAACCGGAATATCGCTCGATCTTTTCCGTCAAACTTCGTTTTGTACCTATGCGGTGAGAGGCGATGCGATATGTAAGCTCGCGCTTTACACCACAAGGCCAACAAATCTCTCACCCCACCCCGAAGTTTATGTTAATACTAGTATATTATTATACATTGTGGAGAGAGGTTGAAGACTGTTAAAAGGGAGATAAGTACACAGACTTGACAATAAACAGATGTCATTCTTGTTCTATTATTTTGCTATTCACGTGATTTCATTGATAAACGATGTTTATGTACGTCATTAACGCAAAACATCGCCATCAATGATCTTAGGAATTAAGGGATTTGTTTGATATAATCTCTCGTTGATCATGTTTATTGTGTTTTATCCCTATGTGCTTTGGCAAGAACATAGATAGCTACAATTTTGTATAAGTATTTTTATAAGTAACGTCATAATTTAGCCAGCGTGAATTTGCCATTTCCGGTGTATACGAACGATCGGTGAGATTAGAAACTGCGTTAAATGACGTCACACTCTTTTTGTCTATCGACTTTTCTTGTCAGCAGCAGTTTTTTTTTTTTCCCTGACTTTAGAAATTCAACTCCAAAGCCACCTCCACTTTTTTTTTGAAAAAAAAATATCCTATATGATAATTGATTCCCCGGAAAATGAATAATTAATTCTTCCCTTCCCCATTTGTTGAACAATCTTAGCCTTTGATTGGATGTATATTATCTTCCTGTGTATTCCACTCCCCTGTCCTTCCCTTCCCCATTTGTTGAACAATCTTAGCCTTTGATTGGATGTATATTATCTTCCTGTGTATTCCACTCCCCTGCCCCCCCTTCTTTATTTCTATAAACTCCCTAACACATTTCCTTGTCTACCTTTTTTCCTTAGTTCTTAATTTACATATAAAAATTAATTATTGATGTTAACGAACTCCTGGGGGTGAATGTACTAAGACGTCATCCATTAATCTTCTGTGTTGCATTATTGAACGGTTTCCAATACGTGGTATATCTAAACATCTCGCAGATAACGCTTACTATATAAATCGTGCTAGTTGACGATTGTTGTTGTTTTTTTTTTTATTGTTTTTATTATAATTTACAGTATGTGTTTATTGCTTGCGTGTTGATACTTGTTTGTTTGTGTTTACGTGCTTGTTGTGTGCTTCGTCACCAAAAATTTTTTTCTATATCGATCTGGTTAGAAGCATCGTTAATGTTTTTTTTTTTTTTTTTTTTTTTTTTTTTTTTTTTTTTTTTTCAATCATCATCATCATCATCATCGTCTCCGTTGTCGTGTTTATCACAAATGAATAAATAAATAAATAAAATGAACATTTTTTGCAAGACCAAAAAGCAATAAGTGCAATATCCTTTTTCAGAAAAAAAAATGTCTTTCAGAGGACAGCGTCGCGTGACAAAGTGTGCAATATGAAAAATGGATTCGGGAGACCTCGGACCGGAACAAAGTTTGCTTGCAAACATGGATATATATTGCAAGCTAACACCTCGGTATTTATCGTTTTATTTCTATGTTAAATATATATTGCTATACGGTTATATTAATAGGAATTTATTGCCCTCTCTAATCCAATATTTGACGCGTAATACCATTTGCTGTTTAGTCAAAACAAGATATCTACTCCCTAAGGCAAATTCGGACTCTTTCGTCGAGTGGTCTGAAGCGCGGGCTTACAGATCTGAGCGTCTCTTACCATCTAGGTTCGAATCACATTCATGCAAATCCTAATGTTAGAAAGTTTAACAGTTCGCTTCCCGTGGGTCGGTGGTTTCCTTTTAGAGCTAACTGAAATTGTTTTCTATGCATTATCCATTTCCAAAATATTTTATTGATGGACTACAAGTAAAGCAAAAAAAAAAAAAAAAAAGGATATCAAACGGTAAATGGCAAAACGCATGCGCAACTCGTAAGTGCACAAGCAATGTCGAATGGAGTGAATTAGCTCAGGAATGATATATTTTATCGGTAAACAATTTACATATTCAAAATAACATCATACATTGCATTACTGGTTTTTAACCTTTAACTTACCTGACATGATTGATGAAGACTGATAACGTGTCAATTAAAATTCATTTATTCTCTATATCATATAATTATATATTCCATATTCCGGGTTTCCATGGAGCTGCTATAGCTTGGAAGGTTTTTGCCCGCCGTAATTTTTAAATTGGTTGACACTAATGGACCGAGAAATATGCGATTTTAATGAGGGTTTTTGGTTTACTATAATGATGCTTAACGTCGCATTGGCAATTTTTCAGCTAGTCGTCACGATAGCAAGTTTATTTATCTAAGGATGAATTTAAGAATAAGTTGATGTATATGTAGGATGCCAGTGTGTTTAATGGTCTGCCATGTACTATTTTGCACTCAGGATGATATAATCGTGCTAGCTCACAGAGTCACTAAGCCGCAGACAAGCATACCGTTTCCGTATCGCACTATCCTTAAACCGAGTAAACAAGTCAAAAGGTAGTTATCTGTCCTCCTAATTCCGAGCACCAGGGGATGGAGCAGTTTTTCAAATCTATTTTTTTACGATTACGAATGAACTGACCGGGGTTGGAACCAACCGACCTCCCGCACTCAATGCGGACTCTCATCGGCCAGTATAGCCGTAGGAAAAGATAGTTTCGTGTTCCGGTCTATACATCATGAATGTGCTCTCTTATTTCAGTCTGCGATATTCGGCTGGCTAGGGTTCAATGCTTACGATAACTCAAATAATCTGCACCCCATAAACCTATGTGAAAAAAAAAAAAAAAAAAAAAAAAAAAAAAAAAAAAAAAAAAAAATTGAATTAGAATTACGGTACTTTAATTTTGACAATATGTAATTACTTGTTCATTTAGACATTCTATTTATTCGTTTATATATTTTAGATTAATTTATTTTTAATCAAAATTTTAAATACACGTCACGTCCCTGGGTGTTTCTGTTTAAGAATCAGTCTTGAATTAATTAGAACCGGCACGGTTTTTAACTAACAACAATTTATTTAAGTTGATTTCTTAGCAAACAAACTAAACACGACATCTGGAATTCGATTTAGATTTACGCCCATAAATTTCTCCTTATTAACGCTTGCATATGCTATTAATGAAAAAGTCACATCGTAATAGACAAATTGGATGTTTTGATACGGCCCCCGGTATAATTAAGCAAAAGCTATCCTAGGAAGTGCTACATTTTGTATTGATAGACGGACAAGTTTAATTTTATATATATCTATATATATCGACTGTGTTATTGTATGTTAGTATATTATATAATATATGTATAAACTGACAGCGACTTTAAATATTTTTTTGGAAGAATGCCCCGTAGAGTACAGATCGGGGGGATTATTATGGACGATATGACACACTTTATGTCTTAATCTCGACAACATTGTGTTATCCTCTTAAAAATGTAAGTATAATATAAATCCTTTTATCGTATTTATCAGAAAACACGTGTTTTAGCTGCCCGCTGTCCATGGTATACGTCTGATTTGTAACAGATTCGAAAATTTTAATAACGATTTGTGTTCAATTTATTTATAATACTCATTTAAAAGAGATATATGTCACGAAAAACATATCTATGGAAATGTGTTGATTTATTATATATATATATATATATATATATATATATATATATATATATATATATATATATATATATATATATATAGTGAAGGAACAAATAAACGTAAAAACGGATTTGGCGTGTTAAGTCTATATGACACTTAATCACGTGTAAAAATTAAGTTAATCGTAAATTTGGTTGATTTTGAAGGTAAAGGTCATGCGAGGTTAGTAAAACCGGACAGACACATTACACTTATGTTCAAAAACCTACTTGAAGTTATGAAATGTTTCCTTTTGAAATAAGAGATTTATAGGAAAATATTTGATTTAATTTGAATTATTGGCCAGTCTGACATATTTCGCTTATATCGAGACGTCACCAGCTATTGGTGAATTTTTTTTAACCTTTTCAGTGCGCTTAGGGCAATGTGCAGGGGGAGTTCTTTAACGTGCCATGCCTGGCGTGACAAAGGGCATCCATTTTAAAGGTTTTCCCCGAAGAACCCCGTGACTTTCATTTCTAAATGCCGAGTGCTTGGCGAAAGAACAAACTCTACCAATTTTCAAGTCTTTATCGGATCAAGTCCGTGTTCGAACCCCTACCTCCCACATACGAAGCGAGCACTCTACCAACTGAGCTACCATAGTGGTCATTGTAGGAAGAGAGTGGAGTGAAGCAATAAAATACAGAAATTTTACTTCGGAATTCTTCCACATATATTGAGCCGATCTTCAGGTATGGTGAAAGAAATTGGGGTGTCCGAAGGAAACTGGAAACTTGCATTTAGCAAAGATTTCTTATAAATGCGAGTTTTTGTTGTTTTAAAGCCCTTGCTTAGGTCATCGAGGTTCAATGTATGTATTTTGTATCAAGTATGACGACTTTGTCCATCCCTTGCTCTCCTGGACAGCTGAGAACATAACAATCATGTGGTTGTTTTCCTTGACAATAGTGTGATCGCTGTTATATGTTTGGGTTAAGAAAATAAGGCGTGTCATTTGCAATTAGCAATTATTTTATTATATATTTGCGACCATCCTTTTGCAATTAATCCTATAAAAAGTGTATTCATATACTGAATTGACAAAGTGCCTCGCACTTTACGGGCGCCAACAGGAATGATTTCTTCAAAAGTGTCTTGCCTATAGGAATGTTTTCTTCAAGAATGCAATGTCCTTACGGGCACCAACAGAGGTGATTTCTGCATGAGTTATGTCACTTTACGGGCGCCAACAGGGATGTTTTTAAGAGTAAAATGTTTATTACAGGCGCCAACAGAGAATGAATGTGTCGTCAAAAGTGGCATGTTATTATGAAAACCAGCAGGAATGGTTCTTGTAATTTCTTTATATAATTTAAGATCACTTGATCATATATCAGGCAGCTATTGTCTCGAAATATGCGTAACTTGAGAACATAAAAAAACAAACCCAATACAACCGCTTACGTTCGACGTTTCTGTTTCTTTTTCGCTTTATATTCCATTTGTCTACGCTTCTTACAAAGTAGAAAAGACCAAAATAGCGAACCCGATATGAAATAATAAAAAAAAAAAAAAAACTAGAGTGCACTTATGATGGTCAACAGAGTGCTAGTACACTTATCCGCGATGTTGCATATAAACTATAGCGGACCATTAGGTTCATTATACTGGTAGTATGATCTACGTCAATGAAAGCATTTGTAACTTGCAGTCGACCGGGTTAACTCAAAACGGTGATACAAATAGAGTTGAAAGCCTTACGCCTTAACCACTCGGCCATCGCGACCCGATTAGAAATAAGTACATGTATATTATCCACCTTTTTTCAACGTAGGCGCTTTGCAAAAACAAAGGGACATAACTCTGTATTCTACGTAAAAACCGAGCGGGTCTGACTCAAGACTTGAAAGTGAATAATGGCTGTTCTTTTGCCACGTACTCGGCATTATGAAATGAAAGTCACGGTTCTTTCGGATGGGAACTTATAATAAACGAGGCCCCGTGTCATGACAGGCGTGGCACGATAAAGAACCCTGCTGTATGTATAATGCCTTCAGCGCAACGCCAGGCAAAATTTCTGCACTTTCGCCTTTAGCTGGTGACGTCCTCGATATAAGTGAAATATTCTTGACTGGGACATTAGACACCACTACTCAACTCAACTTTTAATACACGTGATATAATGTTTAACGTGAATTTATCATTTTCTCAGTCGTCTTTATTCATTCATGAACAGATTCATACGTGAACTAAGTATAAGATGTTCCAGCATCTGTGGATTTATGCATTACTCTGTCATTCATGATCACACGTGTTCTATTCATTCACACTTGATAAATGTATGTTGCAATATATTATCACTTTTTTTTTTTCATTCACACATGCGTCAGCTGTTAGACTAGACATTTTCAAAATATCGATATAAAGCTAGACTTACAACAATTCATTGAACTTTTTATTAAGCATTTGATCACTGGCCCTTTTTTTATCTACCTTTTTGTCAATAATCCATCAGAAAATCTCACAAGGGGCCCTCGTTGACCCAGTGGTCTTAAGAGCCCTAGCTTGAATCCCAGTCAGAAAAATATGTTTGAAAATGTTTGCATGTTTGCTGGACGTAGGTGTAAATTTTCTCTGGACACTCCAGTTTTCTCCTATCCGAACCGTTTTTTTTTAATATACGTTACACACTACGATTCCATTTTTATGATCAAAGCGTGATTATTCAATTATATGTCTTAAAATATACATTTTTCTAAAAACAAAACAAAACAACAACAAAAAAAAAAAAAAAAAAAAAAAAAAAAAAAAACAAACAAACAAACAAACAAACAAAACAAACAAAACAAAACAAAACAAAAACAAAATAAATAAATAAAGGCAATCAGTGGTTTTTGTAGCAAGAATTATTCTATGGATGATTTCGCACCAAATCATTAAATCATTTCATTTATATGCAACGAAAAAAATGACTGTCCATTCTCTTGTGAAAAAAAAATCGTTATTAATGCGCATTCTCTTAATAATGGTTAGATCTGTCGAAATGAAAAATGTTATAATGACATTTATCCTTATTTTGTTTGAAAATAATAATCCTGATGACGCGTCGGAAACTAATAAAAAGATTTTTTTTCGAAAATGGAAACTTGACAATTTTTTGGTTATTAATTAGACACGTATTTAAGGAATCTCAGTTAATCAATACATTTTATCTATACATGACGCATAAAATTAACTATGGATACTCGGAGAAATGTTTGTTGTCATTCCTTTTTCGGTTTTACTTTTCGAACACTTAGTCCAACTTCCTGTTAGTCCTGCTGAAATTGTTATTTTTTGGCTGCAATTTTTTGTGTAAAACAGCTAATAATGGGGAAACGTAAAGTGTCATATTACAAAAACTTACGATGGAGTCGGTCCCAAGACTCGGATAATATGAAAGACCTAGGTGTCATTTCGTCCTTTGTCGTAAAATATAGAAAAGGTCAAACAAACACAAGCAAAAGGGGAAGTTTTGGAAGATTATGGCGCCCAAAAAGAAAGGTTTGTGAATTGATTTTTTTTCAATGACAGTAATGTCGTTTTAAGTTAAATTATATAATTTAGGTGAATCACTCTGTTATTACCCCCTTTGTGAAGTCTATGGTTCCAACGATTGCCCATTGTTTTAATATCACGGGTTACCCCCTCCCCCGCTTTTTCCTGACGAAATAATAAAACGACATTTATTTACGTTTTTATTACCAGTTAATTTTTTTGTTATGTTATATTTTTACTCGAATATATATACGGGGTTGCGATGGTTTTTTTAAAAAAATAACTTTTTCAAAAAAAAAAAAAAAAAAAAAAAAAAAAAAAAAACAAAATATCATCTATAGTAAATGAATGGGAGTAACTAAACATTCCCAATTGCCAGTTGTCCGTCCCTGTATTATCACTGTCCACTTTAAATTTGATCGATGTTGTCACAAAAACTGTCAATGAAAGGACAAAATAAAATTATTGACGTGTCGCCTTTCATTAAAGGTCAAAGAACCATTAGATAAAACATGAACCAATGACTTATTATTCATCTGCCAAATTAAGCAAGCACGACCATGATCATCCTCCGTCATTTATAACAGTAATACATGTACATGTATTATAAGAGATTTTGTTCTTAACCAGGCTAAATCGTTAAATAGGTTATTTTCTTGAATTGTTGTTTATTTTTATGGACTGAACAATGACCTTAATCGATGAATGAACAATGTTGGCTAGACGCCATGCATTTATTTGACGAGAAGCGGACATTCTCATAACAAAAAAATTGCTAATGCAACAGTAAGTACATGAATATGTAGGAGTATTAACTAATATTCTTGTGCTCTCTCTCTCTCTCTCTCTCTCTCTCTCTCTCTCTCTCTCTCTCTCTCTCTCTCTCTCTCTCTCTCTCCCCTCCATTTATACATTATTGATAACTGCGCCATTAACCATTTATTACTTATTAATTTGCATAACAAAAAAAAAAAAAAGTTTTGCAAAATATCAATGAGGCATTTCTTTTTAGTTTCGATGGAAACTGAAAATTATCAGGAAATATAAGTTGATGCTTTAGCTCAAAATAACACTGCTTTTTAATGTTTATGTTTTCTTTAAGACATGCATTCGAGTGGTTAAATTCGCGTAATTTTGATTCAAAACCCAGCCAGACTTTGTGCTATGTCCGGCAAATACTGTATGTTGGCAAACCCCGCCTGCGATCAACTGACGCGCCTCTCACTAAAAGTATATCTGTGCTGTTTTTGGCTGACATGTATTATAGACTTTCAGCTTTATCACCACGTGACTGAATTCGGGAAATGTGCCAACCTGATGAAGAAATAAGTCTTGGGACAGAAAATGCAGTTACTCAGATATGAAACAATTGTCCTGACATGTTCAGGGCTTCGGTAGCCGAGTGTGTAAAATCGCGCGCTCACTGATTACGATGTCTCTTAATGCATTGGTTCCTGCTCGGATTAAAGAAAATATGTCAATTACATGTCGTTGGCTTAATTTAATTATTTTCAAAGGCAATCCGATTTTCTCTACCCTCCTTCAAAATGAACATCTCGTTTTAAGTAAAAAGGTTTTTGACGTACGTAAAATCTCATTACATCAGTTTTGAACTGTGCTTTATATATATGTATTATGTTTCTTCTTTTTTTTTAAATTTTAAAAAATTAGCACGTTACACAATTAGTCAAATATAAAAGATAAAAATTTAAATAATGATAGACGAGTCACTAAGTCGGGATAGGTAATTTGAGATTTATATTTCATTATCATAAAGAGAAGGGATGATTTTTAAATGATTTTAGAAATTGAGATGCGTAATGCACATATGTATACAAATGTGCAGAAATAATTCGCTTTTATAACCTTGCAGAATAATGTTACGACAACAGCTGTCAGAAGCAGATATTGATAATACATGTAAAGGAAAATATTAATTAACACAATTTGTTTCCTTCATAAATATGGATAGATATTTAGTACATTAACTATCGTATAAACGACGATAGGACAGTCGACGAGGATCGACGTGTCAGTTTATTGCCTCTCCTTACGTGTATCCCACGGGGCAACAGTCGGCTTAATTGGTGACTATCTTGTGAAAAAGTCTAACTGCTAAATCTTGAATACATAATGCGTTTACCGTATGTTATGAACACGTGTTCTAACAAAATATAAAATTATCACCATGGATTTCAGTAGATTTACAGAGGCAAGTTACATTATATTGGATCTCTCTCTCTCTCTCTCTCTCTCTCTCTCTCTCTCTCTCTCTCTCTCTCTCTCTCTCTCTCTCTCTCTCTCTCACATTAATCTGCTCGTCTCTGGGTACAATTGACAATCATTGAAGTGATTTAATTAATTAATTTATTTGCTTGTTCGTTTATTTATTCAGTTATTTATTTATTTATCTATAATATTTATTCATTTATTCATTTAATTTATTTTATTTTAGTTTTTATTTTATTTATTTATTTATTTATTTATTTATTACAAAATACAAATTGATAACATACTCTCTGTTTACAACTCAAAACGTTTTGATTTACATCGTACATAAAAAGACGCCGTAAAAATGTAGCCCCTTACTCTTTTGAATTCCTTCAATACGTATATGATTCATAAATTTTTTGCGGTTTTGATTATGTATATTCGTATTGACGCGGTCTGTAATTTTTTTTTATTATTTAGATAGGAGGCGTTCATTTTTAAGGGTTTAGACATGCTATCGTGATAATCCACAACTTCCGCCGTTCGAGGTAGATAAGAGAGTATTATTTTTGAACAAATATTAAAAGTTTAAAAATTGGATCGTATTCGGTTTACAACAGTCTTTTCAATTGATTCAATACTTATCCTATTAATACCTCACATTAAACGCCCATTTTTCTTTTCATTTTTAAGTGCAAAGACACTCTTTGTTGTCTTAAAGTGTCACGGAAATTCTTAAATACCTGACACGTGATCCGAATATTGGCCTTGTACTTTAAGTGAATGGTTGTATGTTTAAACTTTTTCCCCCAAAATCGATATTATGTATAGCATAACGTATCTGAAGAGAAAGAAACTACATCGGACTGAGTTAACATTTGTAAAACAAATACGATTTATCATTGTCGGATTAACGCCGGTTCATCTACAAGTCGATCTTGACAAATTGACGTCATATCATCTACAAGCACTCCGAGTCGAATGAACGCAGGGTCTTCTATACGCGCCAGTCTATAATAATAATAATTACAATAATAATATTATAAATAATAATAATAATAATAATAATAGTTAATAAATAAATATATCAATTAATTAATTAGTACACTTAACATTAATATGTTCATGCCTGTGAACATGGTGAACCAACGCTCACTAAGTCACAAAAAAAAAAAAAAAAAAAAAAAGAAAAAAAAAAAAACCCTCTCCTAATCTCCTAATATTTTTATAAGTGTCAAATAGTCAGTTATCGCCAGTCCACCCACGCACGTGCTTTCTTGATAAAAAAAATAGCACTGGTCCGTTCTCACGTTTCCTTGTTGAGTGAAGCCTGTCCTTTTTAACGTAAGATAATCGCCGGTATCATACACGCGTCGATTTGGTCATAGAATAATGGTCAATGTCCCTCCATATTGTCATTTCAACACTGGGCTGTCCGTGGACCACACAAAATCTTGTCAAATGCACGCCCACGCGTAGTTCGTAAATGAGAGAGAGAGAGAGAGAGAGAGAGAGAGAGAGAGAGAGAGAGAGAGAGAGAGTACTGTTTTAAGCATTATCGGCATTATTGAGACAACTCGCGGCTTGAAATTGTAAAATATATTCGATTATCGATAAAAATTTAATTAATGTTAAACTAAATTAAATAGAAGATAATAAAACTATGTTTAACTAAGATAGCCAGTAGTGTCATGGTCAAGTTATAAATAAAACACTTGAGAATAGGTAATAAAATCTACTAGGTTTAATTTCAAAGCTAAGATGATCTGTGACGCGGGTTTCAAGGTATCCTTTTACAAGAAGCCCGCGTTGGCCCAGTAGTTCAGCCGTTAGTTTTTAAGCCTATGACGTCTCAGCGCAGTGGGTTCGACCTTTGATGACCTAAAAGTGAATCGTGGACCTTAATTGATTGGCTTGGATCGAGCATTATGAACACAAAGGGAGGGTTGGGGTGGCCTCGAATGTTTAACTACGGCATTCCAGCCGAATGTACGAATATTTGAGATCGCCACACGTGCGCACTAGTACAAAGTTTGCATAAACTCTAACACAACACAGACTTGTGTTTAGATTCATCATAGTGATTTTAAAACTGCCCCATATAGAACCGAGAAATATATATAATCATTTCTTAAGAAATAATATATCTCACTAGAAACACGATTTTATGAAATTCTTTATTCATGATGAGTTTTTAGATTTTTATAAAACTAGTCCAATGAACCCATATTTAAATCACAGCTGTGGTTAGTCGTTTTTAACACAATTTATCAGTGTTTTAAACAATACATTTAATATTAATGTCACCTATTTACGCTTCTTAATAAATGTTCAACATATGTTTGTCTGTGGCGTAATAACACTTTAGCTGACAAGCAGGCGTAATTACTCTGTGAGCTAGCGTCTCAACAAAAAAGTGGCCCTGAATGCTTGCTGTGCTGGTCGAGACTGACCATAAAAGGCACTGACCCCTTTCACGCATACACCAGCTTGTTCATAGAATACTTTTTAGAGATTAGTAAACTTGTTCTCGTCGCAAGTAGCTAAAAATGGCTGTTTCGACGTTAAACAACAATAAAACCAACGAACCGACCAACACTTTAAATATCAAAATTTGACTGAACAATTGAAAGCAGTAAATCAAGATTTAATTTCCATGTTTATACATGTACTTTCAATACCATTTTCCACCCACATTATATACATTGGAATTAAATAAAATAGTAGAGGCATTGTATATATTTACAAAAAAGAAAAAAATATATTTGCGGTTGCGAACAATAAAGTATTCAGTAAGCAAATTGAATATAAAATCGATTTAGTCATGTCTCCGTCTAATGGTCTGTAAAAGTACAAACTAACGGAATAATAAATGAAAATCAATTATTGATCAACTTCTCAATACCTAATAGTCACGTAGAATTGATTGTTCTGTCACTATACCGATACAATAAGACCTGATGTTGGCAGTTTTAAACACAAAATTATATATATGGCTCACACCGAATAAAAATTGCTTAGACGCGTTTTAAAAAACAGTAATGGCATTATAATTGCATGTTTATAGACAATATAACATTTTATAATATTCCTTTTTGTTGGTTTCATCTTTATAACTTTAGCTATGTAATTAAATTTTGTTCAATCTTGGCTAATTTATCACCACATCGTTTTTTACACCCAAAACACTTTATTTTTGAAGCCCATTTGTTTTCCAGAATTGAAAATTCAGAATTCAGCCTAAGGTTTGCAAAAAGATATGAATTGATTTGACGAAAACAAAACAATTAATGTCCCTTTGAAATATGCGAAAAACTTTCATTCTGACATGAAGATGTTTTGAAAAAATGTGCGACTAAGTTTATCATGATTTTACGAAAACGAAGATTCGCGTTTATAATGACAAAGAAGGGGATCTTTTATATTAAAATCAGTATGCTAAAGAAAAAATTTTATCAGTTTTGATGACGATGTTTGGTGTCGATAATTAAACGCGGATAATACTTGCCAGTAGTATCGACGTTTTCACGAAAAGCTTTACGGTGGTAAAATCTAGAATGAGACGTGATAGTAAAGATTTCGTAAGAAAACACAACTTTCAAATGTGAGTCATATAAAAGCACTTATTGTGCACTTTAGTATGTACTATGATGAGCTTTGTACCAACTGATAAACATGTATGTTAAACTTGATCGAAATAGATAGTAAGTCTTAACCTTAATTCAGTGCACGTGCAAGGAGGGGTCTGGGAATTTTACGAATATGCAAGGAGGGGTCTGGGAATTTCACGAACATGTAAGAGGGGGGTCTGGGAATTTCACGAACATGTAAAGGGGGGGGGGGGTCTGGGGATTTCACGAACATGCAAGGAGCGGTCTGGGAATTTGACGAACATGAAAGTAGTCGTGGAATATTAAGAACATGCAAGGAGTGGTCTGGAAATTTTACGACATGGAGATCCGTGTGAGAATTTTACGAACATACAAGGAGTGGTCTGGACATTTTACGACATAGGAGATCCGTGTGAGAATTTTACGAACATACAAGGAGGGGTTTGAGAATTTTACGAACATGTTAGCAGGGGTCGGAGAATTTATCGACCATGTAAGGAGGGGTCTGGAAATTTTACGAACATGTAAGGAGGTTTCTAGGAATTGTGCAAACATATGAGGAGGGATCTGGGAATTTTACGAACATGCAAAGAGGGGTCTTGGAATATTACGAACGTGTATGCAGGGGTCTTAGGATTTTATGAACATGCAGGAATGGGGTCTTGGAATTTTACGAACATGCAAGGAGTGGTCTGGAAATTCTACGACATCGAGATCCGTGTGAGAATTTTCCGAACATACAAGGAGGGGTCTGGGAATTTTATGAACATGGTAGCAGGGGTCGGAGAATTTATCGACCATGTAGGTAGGGGTCTGGGAATTTTACGAACATGTAAGGAGGGGTGAAAGAATTGTGCAAACATATGAGGAGGGGTCTGGGAATTTTACGAACATGCAAGGAGGAGTTTGGAAATTCTACGAATGTGAGGAGGGGTCTGGGGATTTTAATATGGTCTTAACCAATAAAAATGGCAATAAATACTTTTAATTATTATAGTGTGATCCAGTTCAGAGAAATTCGTTCACTTTAATCGAGGCAGTCAGATGTGGAATTATGGAGTAAACTGGAGTGTCCGTTCAAAATTAATGACCTTTGGCTCTTTCGATCTTTTTAGCGGCATTGGTGGTAGGCGATCTTATCCGTTAACTGATGCTTTTGAGCCTTTACGTCACTGATTCTCAATCTACCAAACCCCACAAACAACAGTGAAAATACGCCATTTAAAACATTCTGAAAAATATTGTTTGCATAACGAAAACTTGACACATTGATTAGGTGCGACAAAATAAGAATCTTTATTACAAGACTTTAGTCACGTATAAATGAGAACAATTTTATAATCTTCCGCTACAGGGTTTTTTGTGACGTATATTTGTGATATAAATAGGTCAAATGTTCATCAATACTTTTAAATCGACCATTAACTAAAATCTCCCGTGTTGTCAATTTTCGAATTTTAGTAACGGCGTAGTTAATTAGTAAAAAAAAAAAGCAACATGACAACATTTTATATGGTTTTATATGAATTTAAAATTAAACTGACAATGTTATTGTTTTAACTTGAATGTGATCCATCTATCCGCGTTTCCTGGCGTTAATCTATTTGTTGTGAGGTGTTATATAATCATACAAGATGGAGGTGGGTGTTTGATGCATTTAATACAGTTACACGTCATGCAAATATACATGCATGTCTGCTTTGGTGCAGCAAAATGAGTGGGTTGGGATGATTTAGTGTTTAACACAGCAGTAAAAAATCTTTTGTTTACGTCTTTTCTTTATTTAAATGCTATAAGCGACTGAGAGTAAAGTAAATCGCCATGGATAATACGTCATTTCTGGTACCCCGTCCATATGACAACTGGGTCAATTGGAA
>CM056602.1:25918789-25969583 GCA_029721355.1 Tegillarca granosa | reverse complement strand
CTATAAATCTCTTATAAGGAAACATTTTCATACTTCAAGTAGGTTTTTGAACATAAGTGTAATGTGTCTGTCCGGTTTTACTAACCTCGCATGACCTTTACCTTCAAAATCAACCAAATTTACGATTAACTTATTTTTACACGTGATTAAGTGTCATATAGACTTAACACGCCAAATCGGTTTTTACGTTTATTTGTTCCTTCATTATATATATAATATATATATATATATTATATTATATATATATATATATATATATATATATAATAAATCAACACATTTCCATAGATATGTTTTTCGTGACATATCTCTTTTTAAATGAGTATTATAAATAAATGAACACAAATCGTTATTAAAATTTTCGAATCTGTTACAAATCAGACGTATACCATGGACAGCGGGCAGCTAAACACGTGTTTCTGATAAATACGATAAAAGGATTTATTATACTTACATTTTTAAGAGGATAACACAATGTGTCGAGATTAAGACATAAAGTGTGTCATATCGTCCATAATAATCCCCCCGATCTGTACTCTACGGGGCATTCTTCCAAAAAAATATTTAAAGTCGCTGTCAGTTTATACATACATTATATGACCTATACTAACATACAATACCACAGTCGATATATATATAGAATATATATAAATTAAACTTGTCCGTCTATCAATACAAAATGTAGCACTTCTAGGATAGCTTTGCTTAATTATACCGGGGACGTATCAAAACATCAAATTTGTCTATTACGATGTGACTTTTTCATTAATAGCATATGCAAGCGTTAATAAGGAGAAATTTATGGGCGTAAATCTAAATCGAATTCCAGATGTCGTGTTTAGTTGTTTGCTAAGAAATCAACTTAAATAAATTGTTGTTAGTTAAAAACCGTGCCGGTTCTAATTAATCAAGACTGATTCTTAAACAGAAACACCCCGGGACGTGACGTGTATTTAAATTTTGATTAAAAATAAATTAATCTAAAATATATAAACGATAAATAGAATGTCTAAATGAACAAGTAATTACATATTGTCAAAATTAAAGTACGTAATTCTAATCATTTTTTTTTTTTTTTTTTTCATATAGGTTTATGGGGTGCAGATTATTTGAGTTATCGTAAGCATTGAACCCTAGCCAGCCGAATATAGCAGACTGAAATAAGAGAGCACATTCATGATGTATAGACCGGAACACGAAACTATCTTTTCCTACGGCCTATACTGGCCGATGAGAGTCCGCATTGAGTGCGGGAGGTCGGTTGGTTCCACCCCGGTCAGTTCATTCGTAATCGTAAAAAAATAGATTGAAAAACTGCTCCATCACCTGGTGCTCGGAATTAGGAGGACAGATAACTACCTTTTGACTTGTTTACTCGGTTTAAGGATAGTGCGATACGGAAACGGTATGCTTGTCTGCGGCTTAGTGACTCTGTGAGCTGGCACGATTATATCATCCTGAGTGCAAAATAGTACATGGCAGGACCATTAAACACATGGCATCCTACATATACATTCAACTTATTCTAAATTCATCCTTAGATAAATAAACTTGCTATCGTGACGACTAGCTGAAAATTGCCAATGCGACGTTAAGCATCATTATAGTAAACCAAAAACCTCATTAAAATCGCAGCGTTTCTCGGTCCATTAGTGTCAAACCAATTTAAAAATTACGGCGGGCAAAAACCTTCCAAGCTATAGCAGCTCCATGGAAACCCGAATATGGAATATATAATTATATGATATAGAGAATAAATGAATTTTAATTGACACGTTAGCAGTCTTCATCACTCATGTCAGGTAAGTTTAGAAGGTTAAAAACCAGTAATGCAATGTATGATGTTATTTTGAATATGTAAATTGTTTACCGATAAAATATATCATTCCTGAGCTAATTCACTCCATTCGACATTGCTTGTGCACTTACGAGTTGCGCATGCGTTTTGCCATTTACCGTTTGATATCCTTTTTTTTTTTTTTTTTTTTTTTTGCTTTACTTGTAGTCCATCAATAAAATATTTTGGAAATGGATCATGCATAGAAAACAATTTTAGTTAGCTCTAAAGGAAACCACCGACCCACGGGAAGCGAACTGTTAAACTTTCTAACATTATGATTTGCATGAATGTGATTCGAACCTTGATGGTAAGAGACGCTCAGATCTGTAAGCCCGCGCTTCAGACCACTCGACGAAAGAGTCCGAATTTGCCTTAGGGAGTAGATTTCTTGTTTTGACTAAACAGCAAATGGTATTACGCGTCAAATATTGGATTAGAGAGGGCAATAAATTCCTATTAATATAACGGTATAGCAATATATATTTAACATAGAAATAAAACGATAAATACCGAGGTGTTAGCTTGCGATAAATATCCATGTTTGCAAGCAAACTTTGTTCCGGTCCGAGGTCTCCCGAATCCATTTTTCATATTGCACACTTTGTCACGCGACGCTGTCCTCTGAAAGACATTTTTTTCTAAAAAAGGATATTGCACTTATTGCTTTTTGGTCTTGCAAAAAATGTTTATTTTATTTATTTATTTATTCATTTGTGATAAACATGACAACGGAGACGATGATGATGATGATGATTGAAAAAAAAAAAAAAAAAAAAAAAAAAAAAAAAAACCATATTAACGATGCTTCTAACCAGATCGATATAGAAAAAGATTTTTGGTGACGAAGCACACAACGAGCACGTAAACACAAACAAACAAGTATCAACACGCAAGCAATAAACACATACTGTAAATTATAATAAAAACAATAAAAAAAAAAAACAACAACAATCGTCAACTAGCTCGATTTATATAGTAAGCGTTATCTGCGAGATGTTTAGATATACCACGTATTGGAAACCGTTCAATAATGCAACAGAGAAGATTAATGGATGACTTCTTAGTACATTCACCCCCAGGAGTTCGTTAACATCAATAATTAATTTTTATATGTAAATTAAGAACTAAGGAAAAAAGGTAGACAAGGAAATGTGTTAGGGAGTTTATAGAAATAAAGAAGGGGGCAGGGGAGTGGAATACACAGGAAGATAATATACATCCAATCAAAGGCTAAGATTGTTCAACAAATGGGGAAGGGAAGGACAGGGGAGTGGAATACACAGGAAGATAATATACATCCAATCAAAGGCTAAGATTGTTCAACAAATGGGGAAGGGAAGAATTAATTATTCATTTTCCGGGGAATCAATTATCATATAGGATGTTTTTTTTTCAAAAAAAAAAAGTGGAGGTGGCTTTGGAGTTGAATTTCTAAAGTCAGGGGAAAAAAAAAACCAATAACTGCTGCTGACAAGAAAAGTCGATAGACAAAAAGAGTGTGACGTCATTTAACGCAGTTTCTAATCTCACCGATCGTTCGTATACACCGGAAATGGCAAATTCACGCTGGCTAAATTATGACGTTACTTATAAAAATACTTATACAAAATTGTAGCTATCTATGTTCTTGCCAAAGCACATAGGGATAAAACACAATAAACATGATCAACGAGAGATTATATCAAACAAATCCCTTAATTCCTAAGATCATTGATGGCGATGTTTTGCGTTAATGACGTACATAAACATCGTTTATCAATGAAATCACGTGAATAGCAAAATAATAGAACAAGAATGACATCTGTTTATTGTCAAGTCTGTGTACTTATCTCCCTTTTAACAGTCTCCAACCTCTCTCCACAATGTATAATAATATACTAGTATTAACATAAACTTCGGGGTGGGGTGAGAGATTTGTTGGCCTTGTGGTGTAAAGCGTGAGCTTACATATCGCATCGCCTCTCACCGCATAGGTTCGAATCCAATTCGGGCCAACATTGCAGTGCAAGAAAGTTTATCTGTATAATTGCCGAGGATCGGAAGTTTTCTCTAGGCACCGCATTTCAGAACTGATCGCCTGGTTTTAAGTGAAAAAATCTAGAGTGGGGCGTAAAACACGTATACTCAACTCCACTCTGCACCACATAACCCTAAGTGTTGGCATAAATGGAAAAATGGAACTTCATACTGTTTAAACGCAAAATCCCTCGACCTTTTCCATCGTACAAAACGAAGTTTGACGGAAAAGATCGAGCGATATTCCGGTTGCATCCTGTTGTCTTTGAAGGTTTAACGTGTTCGGGGTGGCAAACATTGCTAAAAAACGCAACCAAGCTTTTGGCGATATGCGCCTGGAGACTAACTGATTCGAATAAAAGAATTCCTAAAATAATTCAGGGCGTTAGTTACGTCTGTCCTGTGTAAGAACTTGAGAAATAATATTCCATTGCCAAATGCTTGCATGCGATTGTCAAACTTGCGCTGAAACAAATCGTATCCACCAGGGATTCTTTGCTTGACGTTTAAGAACGTTCGTTTTATTCGTTATTGTTCTTATTCTAGTTAATGGACTACACTTTTGTCCAACACATGGCACTACACAGGTGTTCTTATCTGTCATATTTAAAAAAAATTACCACTCAGCATGACGGGAGTGGTAGTGGTCATTAACTGCAGACTATCCCACTTACAACAACACGTACATCAGAATCATATATAACTATGTATTTTGTATCTCCTAACCGTTCTAGACCACTACGTTAGTTCAGTTGATAGAGTGCTCGCTTCGTAAGTGGGAGGTTGGGAGTTCGAACCCCAGCCAGATCTGACCAAGATTTGAAAATTGGTAGTGACTGTTCTTTCTTTCAAATAGTTTCATGAGGCTGCTTGTGGCGAAACAATTTAGCCATTTCCCCTAAAAAGATCAATGTGTGTTTTGGAGCGTTCGTTCAACTCGTTCTTATTCTTGTTTATTGACATATATAATTGTTCAACACATGGCACAAAACAGGTGTTTTTATTTGTCATATTTTCAATATAAGCAGGTAGTCGACGCTTTGGTCGTTTAATTTTTAATTTCTTACGAACAACTGCTTAGTTTAAACAGTATTTATTTTTTAGCAATTAAATAACTGCTTGTGCGTCATTACCATATTCGTTTTGCCAGGTATGACTAGGCATTTTGTATGTATGATTGTTTTTTAACGTATTGTAGATGTGCGCTTTTTAAATATTAAAATAATAATAAATAAATGATAAAACACAAATATTTTTATGAAGATGTGTATCTAGTCAGTTTTTTATCGAATCTTCGATGACCACAAGATTTGTGAATAGTAAGGAACTATCCGTCAGTTATCATTTGTTACTTTTTAGTTCACCCGAGCCGAAGGCTCAAGTCAGCGTTTCTGATCATAGTTTGTCTGTCATCGTCGGAATCGTCGTCGTTTTTATTTGTCCGATTTGGCGTTGTCCTCAGGTGAGCGGTAAGGCCCATGGGCCTTTTGTTTTAATGAAATATTCGTACCGGGGCAGTTACAGGCACTGTGATGCGCAAGCGCGCGCTTACTACCAAAAAAATAATAAAAAATAAAAAATAAATAATAATAAAAATAAAAATAAAATAAAATAAAATAAAACTTGGTTTCGTCGTGGAAATGCTGATGCGACGTTAAACAACATTACAGCAAACCAACAACCTCCCACCAAGACAGAGGAAATTCCGTCTTAAATTTACATATAATCCAGGCAAAGCGAACAAGCTGTTGTTATCGCAAAATATATGTCAGTGCTCACAAAAAATAATGAAAAACGTGATGTGAGATTCAATTATGCTTTTTTTATATTTAAACGGAAAAGTTAATTAAAGAGGAAATTGAAATATTTTTAAATTATGTATAATTATACGTTTTTTATTTCTTTATTTCTTTATTTTTTATTTTTTTTAAATTTTTTTTATTTTATTTTATTATTATTTTTTTTGTGATCCAGGAAAATTGAATTTATGGTCGATTTAATTTTTTTTTTTTTTTTTTTTTTTAAAAGTGTTCATGATGTTAATGAAATTTCAGTACTTAACTTGAAGCATTTAGTCGCGTTCGGCATGATTTATCTAGTATAAAGTTTGTATGGAAATTTTTAAAACCTGGCATTATAAAATTTAATGAAACTCTCAAGTTTTTTTTCAGTTTTCAGCATCAACTGAATGGAATCAAAATGACATCGCATTTATCGTATTGCTGAGTGTTTTTCAGATGGGCAAAGTTCTAGAAACAATATTAAAATTGATAAAATTGAAGAAGTCTTAGAGATTTTATAAAACAAGAGATCTCTGTATAAAACTGTCTAAACTTGTCTCAGTTGTCTCAAAATGCGGCGCAATTCGCATTTGAGACTGCAGTCCAAAGTTAAGGCACACCTTGAAATTTCAGTTTTAGAATACCTTATTTAATACTTGAATAAATGCAAATGCTATCGCGACAGGTCGAACAGCATCTGTAATGCAAATAATTCCTTTGTTGACCCGTGAAACAAGAGTTTATGCACGTAGCAATTATGTATTGCAAAAGTCAAATTTAATTAACTCTATTACAAGAAGTACATGGAAAGGGTAATATTGTGCTCTGAAAAACTTCTTAAAGTTGTTTTAGAATAATGAATAATGGCTTATCTTTCGTCTCCGAAATTGGGTCTTTAAACGATAAATGATATATCATGGGCTGATCTTGAATTTCTATAAAAATAATGCATTCAAAATCAGCACATGACAGATATACGTTTTGACATTTTATAGATCTACTACATTTTAAACTATTTTAACAACAATATGGGCTTACGTAATGCATTTCCGTTTGGTATTCTTTGTGGGGAAATAACACCGTAAACAGGAAACACATATGTTTATGAGCAGGAAGCGGAAACAATACAAACTTATTTTTCTGTTCTCAATTTTTAAAAATATATATAATAAGTTACTGTTACGCATGATATTTTTAGTCATATTTTGCTTTTATTTCATTTTCTATTTTTTTTTATTTCATTTTATTTATTTATTTATTTTCTTATTTATTTATTTATTTAAATATATATATATTTATGTGTTCGTTATTCAATAAAAAATGTTTCTGATATTTTGATGAAATAAGAAGTTCACGAGTACAATGTATGAATTTTCGAATTTCTCATCAAGTATAGATGAATTTATGATTTACTTTTTCATTATTGTAGAGGAAAACGGAATACCTGAAAAATTTATCCGTGAAACGTTACCAAACAAGTTGACATACTGTCTCCTATGATGAATTAAAATTTAAAAAAGAAAGAAATTATAAATAGATAAATAAAATAAAATAAAATTTAAATGTCAAAAAAAATAAAATAAAATAAAATAAAAATAACCTACTAAAAAATTTAAATGTCAAAAAAAAAAAAAAAAAAAAAAAAAAAAAAAAAAAAAAAAAAATACTGAATAAATAAATAAATAAATAAATAAATAAATAAATAAATAAATAAATAAGATAATTCACTATTCCCACACCTAGGAGCGACTTCTCGATTTTATATCTCAATTGCTTTATAAATTTTCCTGCATTATTTAGTCAGTACCTGTATTTTTTAGATTGTAAATTTTAAAACACAAATCATAACTACTGTAATATAATCCGTCGTTGACTCCGGTTTCAAATTGCAATTTATATCGGAAACATACACTTTTTCAATACATTTAGAAACGATTGCAAGTTACAAAGTTGCTTGTTACCATGGTGAAATGAATAAATAATACTAGTAAAAGAAATCTAACAACTAACAAAGAAAAACAATTATCACGTATGCACTGCACGAATATTAATTTGTAAAATATTGATCAGCATTGCTTTCTTGCAAAACCTTGTTTCCCTTCCCATTTATTTATAAATAAACGTACAATGTAGCGGACAGTTGGCTGGTGCAGGATTTTATGTTGGGGGTTGGGCACAATGAAAAAGCTTTAAAAATTGTGTTTAGGGATAGCAACTCTATAAAGCAATCCCTTCTCTCATTTATATTGTGGCGAAGAGGTTGTGATATCGTTTATTTCGGACTTTGAAAATCGAGCGCACGACTACAATTATGATTTTTCGCGCACAATTTTAAAATCGTGCGAACGATTTTGAAGTTTTGTGCGCGATTTGAATTCGTTCGCACAATTTAAATACATTTTATGATACCAACAGGGTTCCGTAGTATCTAGATGTAAACGAATCCCTAAAGTTTATAAACTTATCTTAAATATATAAAGACAATTCGATCTGTAAAATTTAATCTCCGTACATGTGGAGAACATTTATTAAATAAAACTGTCCATTGATTCTTAGAGCACCTCGAAGACACAGAGGTGTAAAGCGTCTGCCACAAAACCGGAAGTTCGTAGGTAGAAACTGCTATTCGCCTGGCGCTAGACACTAGAAGGACATGGTATAGACTGGTTCACCCAGTGTCCGTTTAACGTTTTGTTATCAGCAGCCTACCGACTACTACCTGCGAGTCAGAACGTCCTGAGCGTGCTTGTACAAGGAAGGACATCAAACACCTCTCTTGTTTAAACGACATTGTTCTCAGATGATATAATTTTGCTAATTTTAAGAAAAGCTGAAAAACAAGTGATGCTACGTTAAACATCATTACAATTATTGTTTCTCAGTTGCTTTTAAATGCAATTACGTGCCAACTTAGTGAAAACTTAGTGAAAACACTGTGGCATCGTAAAGAGATAGAGTTGAGTTGAGTTGAGTTAAGTAATGGTGTTTAACGTCCCAGTCAAGAGTATTTCACTTATATCGAGACGTCGCCAGCTATAGGCAAAAATGCAGAAATTTTGCCTGTGCGTTGCGCTGATGGCATTATACAGCATGGTTCTTTATCGTGTCACGCATGCCGTGACACGAATCTCGTTTATTTTAAGTTCCCATCCGAAAGAACCGTGACTTTCATTTCGTAATGCCGAGTGCTTGGCGAAAGAACAGTCACTACCCACTTTCAAGTCTTAGGTTAGACCCGGCCGAGGTTCGAATCCACGACCTTCCACTTACGGAGCGAGCACTCTACCAACTGAGCTACCGCAGTGGTGTATAGAGATCGAGTTTATTCTCTATTCGTTGGTGATTGATCAGAAAGAGCTCTCAATTAACGCCATGATTTTGTCGAAAAATACTCCCGAAAAAGGTTTTTTTGGCAATTAGATGCAACGATTATATCTAACAAAAGAAACTCTGATTGACAGGTATGCGGTATCATTTATTGCCTTGTATATTTAATAGAAATTAAAACCAAAATTACTTTCACTTCACGTCCGACAAAAGATTTCACTCGAAAGAAGGTCGTAGATCGGGTTAGGGGATGCTGGGATTTGGTACCCGTCTTGTCTTGTCTTTATCGCATGTCTACAAATCTAAGCAC
The DNA here is from genome assembly GCA_029721355.1 of Tegillarca granosa. NCBI lineage: Eukaryota > Metazoa > Mollusca > Bivalvia > Arcoida > Arcidae > Tegillarca > Tegillarca granosa. The sequence continues at coordinate 25,960,309 of CM056602.1, read as the reverse complement.
CAGTCATTTCCTTGGTTTGAATCCTTTTGATATGGACACAATACTCGTTAAAAATTTGTTGAAGGTCGGTGGTTTTCCAGACTCAGCGAACCCATTTTAGCGAAAACATTTTAACTCGAGTTTTTCCGCGTTACTTTATAATACTCGAATGGGATACAATCAAACATTGATGTTATTGCGAAATAATTACAAGTTAAACAAATGCAATCTATTTTTAAATAACCTTAAAAGCTTTTCGTCTTTTACATGAAAAGGTTCGAACAATGACATGTTTGATTCCTTTACTTTACCAAAATTGTTCACATAAAAATTCTTAGCCCGTAACCAAACTCAGAATATCTTTTGAAAGGCAATTGATACTAAATTGCTTCTTAATACATGTATAAGTGCAATTATAAATAAACAGACCGCAACTCATTATACAATGAAAACAAATGAAATGATATATTTTTAATTTCAGACAAATATAAATTTAAAATAGTTTTCAGTTGTTGAAATAAATTATAACTTTTATTATCTCTTCATTTATAAATACAGGAATCATCTAATCGTAAAGAATAAAGCCGTTCCAGTTTCAACGGATTTAAAACAGAGAACAATAGTTTCCATGGTGACGTTGACGCAAATAAAAGTAACAATCATTAGTTATAAAAATAACTGTTTTAAAACATTTTATGTTTTTATTGTGTATGTGTAAAGAATATGTAATTTGTACAAATATATCCATATACGGTAATGTGATTAAATTGGTGATATGTTTAGCGTAAGTTTGCTACACGTGGCGAATGACGAAGAAATATGACATGTGCTGATAATTAGCACAATAATTAGCATATACTTTTTTAAATGTTACAGATGAAGCACGCGTGTATGATTTACAAAAAAAAAAAAAAAAAAAAAAAAAAAAAAAAAAAAAAAAAAAAAAAAAAAAAAAAAAACAGTAAAACTAATACAAAGATGAAAAGATATGTGTAATCAGGAATAACAGGAGATTCATCACAGGGGCTGATCTTAAATTTAAAAAAAAGGGAGGGTTTGGGGATTTTTATGATGAAAAATTGCAACAGTCGACGGCTCAAGCCCCCAGCGGAGGAGGATATTGGGACCGCTAAAGACCCTTAACAAGACATTGACAGAGCTCTGTTGGGTGTCCAGGTGACAAAGCATAGGTGAAAAATGATTTGTTAAAAATATTTCTTTCTAGGGACCTTTTGGCCACATTTCTCTCTCTTTGGCTGTCTTTTTAATTTTTCAAAGGGGGTCGGGGTGGGGGTACAGTCCCTATACCCCCCCCCTTGAATTCGCCAATGTATCAGGGAATGATACATATTGTACAAAGCAAAAGCCAGGTAAAAAAACAAATAAAAGTAAATAAAATAATAATCTAATTAATCAAGGTGAGTAAAAATAGCAAATTTTGTCCCAACAAGACACTGGAAAACATAAGTATTAGTAATAACTAAAATAAATAAATAACTAAAATAAATAAATAAATAAATAAATAAATAAATAAATAAATAAACTTACGGGGCTTTAACATTTACCAAAATATTAAGACGATAACAATCTCAAACACTGTACTAAGTCAACTAACATATTTCCTCTTAATCATAAACAAATATTGTTTAATATAAAATAAATATTGTTTTATTACTCAAAGTGAAAAAAAATCACATAGTTTGAACTATATAAACTCTTGGTTCCTCTGAAAAAATTTCATTATCAAGTTGAAAAATTAAGATGCAATTTCAAAAAAGTTTTCACAATGTAGTTGGAAGATTGTATTAGCTCTGAATGAACTCAAAGTTCCTCGGAAAACAATTTGTTTTCAAGCTAAATACTAGTATTAAGATTTCTGAAAGATTTTACATCGTAGTTTCAAGATTGTATCAACTAAATTTGATCATTCAGTACATCGGCAAAATAATTTGTTATCAAGCTAAATATTAAGATGTCATTTCTGAAAGTTTTTACACCGTAGTTGCAAGATGATATCAGCTATATTTGATCTTTCAGTTTATTGGAAAATAAATATTTTTATTACAAAGCTAAAAAAGAAAACCCTTTTTATGTTGTTGTAAGAACAAACCAGACTTGCTGATGTATTAAGTACTAACTTAACCCTTATCTTGTCTTTAATCTGCAAATCAGGTTGTGTTCTCTTTTTCCATTTCAAAAGTAATTACACAAATTTATTTAAAAACAACTATAACGAATTGAACTCTTTCGACGCGTGCTTTAAAAAATGAAAACGTACATAATCAAAGAAGACACATACATGCAAGACATGAAATGAATTATTAAAATTAGCGATACATAGCTTTTTTTTTTATATAAGATTTTAGTACGCTTTGAACTCTATTGATCAGTGCTTTAAGAATAGAAGAAAGATGTTTCGTTACTAAAGAATAAAAAAAATACATTTAATAAGGTTTTCAGAAAAATATACTTTTTGTGTATCGGTTAAGCTAATTTGTTAAGATTTCAATTATAAGTTTGTCATAAGCCATTATTTAAACTGAAACAATCGATTTTTTAATTACTTTTAATTAATTTTTAATTATTTTGTGTAGTTTTAGATTGGTTGCTTTTATTATTTTTTTTAAAATTTCAATTATCACTTTTGGATAAACAGTGTTATTTGTTGTCCTATTGGTGTCATATGTAACACCACAAAGAAGTCAATTTTAAAATGGTTGAAGGGGGGTTTATACTGGTCTAGAGAAATTCAACGACCTGCTGAAGCGAACTGACAAACTTTCTCTAGATCGATTGATCGATTCATCGATCGGTGGATTGATTAATTGATTAAATTATAAATTATGTTTAATTGTTTGGTCAAGAATATTTTACTGATATCGGAACGCCACCAGCTGTAGGTGAAGAAGAAAACATTTTGAAATCTCAGTACGCATTTGACAGTCTGCAGATAAGGTCCTTTAAGTTGCTAAACGTTTCGAGACACGTGATCTCTGTTTTTAGATTGTTTCCAAAAGACCTGTAACTATAAAGGATGAGTGCTTTGCGAAACAACGGAAAATACTCTTTTTTTCAAAAATATGTCTGATTTGTCTATAAAAAGGGTTTCCGTTAGAATATTTAAGAGGTGCTATAAGTAACATGTCGTTATTATTACCTTTAAAGGGTTCGCTGATATGTTTTAGCATTTACATCATAGCAATGCTTTGATAAAAAGGACCATTGACTTCATCTTATAATTTAATTTCTAAATTCTGTTATATCATATTGCAACACAAACACAACATAAGTGCACGTGCTCGTTTTTCATGTTATACTCCAATAAAATACACCTTTAGCAACGCTAAACGTCAATGGTTTGACGTAATGACTCTTTCCATTTTTTTGGCTGAAATTGTTTGTTGATAACGCGGAGGATTTTTTCAAATTTATAAAAAAAATCAAGAAAAATAAAACAAAACATTGCATTTTGTTTTATGTTTCAGTTTAAGTGTTTAAAATTAAATTATAAGGAATAACTTGTGTTTTTAACAAGTTCATTGAGTCATAGCATGAACAACGGTGTGCACATTTTTTCATAACGCGCTACGCGCTTTATGAAGTGTGCACACCTTTTTCATGTTGTGACTCAATCAACTTGTTAAAAACACAAGTTATTCCTTAAATAATACTGAAGTCACTACCTTTCAATAAACAAGGTAAAAGTTATTACGTCACAATAACATCGAGACGGTTCCCATTTAGCTGTGTTTACTTCGGATTTCAAATGGGGACGGAGACCAATTACCATAATGAAATCTCAGTTAATGACAGTTTATTATTTTTTTTTTATCTTCAGTATACAGCATTTATTTAGTGTTTAAAAGATACGTGATGTGCATGCTTTAAACAATATTTTTTTTTGTTTCATTGCGAAAAGTATTTGGTGTTGTCGTAATACTAGAATCAGACATTTTTTCGACAGTAACACGCGCACAGACAGGAAGTATTTGAGCTGTAACATTAACGTATGTTGGGAAACTGATTTTTCTCTATCGCTTTTTTTGCATTACTATTAAATCTAAGATATGTGGAGCTTCGTCGCAATTTGTTTCTTAAAGCTATTACTTCTGTCGATATAAAACGTGAAGATCGTAAATTGAAAAATCAATTTACTACGCAGTATAATTATAAAAGATAACATTTTTGTACTAGTCTATTTCTTCTTATGAATTTTAGTGTTTTTATTGATTTTTTTCTACACTTACTGAAAATAAAATCGATATTTAGTTATAGTCTTTGTAATTACCTGAAGTCACGTAAAAGGCTTTACATTTTGTACAATGTCTTTTCTGAGAGAGAGAGAGAGAGAGAGAGAGAGAGAGAGAGAGAGAGAGAGAGAGAGAGATTATGTTTTGCTGCATTGTTTATTTTCAATTTTTTTATTTACAAATCCCGACAATCCAGGTGATGGTGATTGAGCATTTCCTCCTCAGCCTTAGTTTAAGTGCATTTCGGCCGTCGAGATAAAGGTTCCTTTAACTCTCTCTGTTCAAACAATCACATATGTTACTAACAGATTGTATGTTTTTTAATTCCGTTCTATGTATTGTGTCCTGAACAGAAACATCTAAACAATCGATGTATATGCACATGTGTATATCTAGGCCAACAGATATTTTAACTGTTTGTTAGAGATTGAAGTGAAGCCGTGTAATATTGTTCTAATCCAAAGTCAAGAGTCTTTAACTAACGTCAAGACGGTCAACTGCGGGATTGTGGGTTTTCTGGATATTTTCTTTCACACGCGGAGTGATATTGTTCTAATCCAAAGTCAAGAGTCTTTAACTAACGTCAAGACGGTCAACTGCGGAATTGTGGGTTTTCTTGATATTTTGTTTCACCCGCGGAGTGATATTGTTCTAATCCAAAGTCAAGAGTCTTTAACTAACGTCAAGACGGTCACTTGCGGGATTGTGGGTTTTCTGGATATTTTGTTTCACCCGCGCAGAGTGACATTGTTCCAATCCAAAGTCAAGAGTCTTTAATTAACGTCAAGACGGCCAACTGCGGGATTGTGGGTTTTCTGTTTATTTTTTTTCACCTGCGGAGTGATATTGTTCTAATCCAAAGTCAGGAGTCTTTAACTAACGTTAAGACGGTCACTTGCAGGATTGTGGGTTTTCTGGATATTTTGTTTCACCCGCGGAGTGATATTGTTCTAATCCAAAGTCAAGAGTCTTTAACTTACGTTAAGACGGTCAACTGCGGGATTGTGGGTTTTCTGGATATTTTGTTTCACCCGCGGAGTGATATTGTTCTAATCCATAGTCAAAAGTCTTTAATTAACGTAAAGACGGTCAACTGCGGGATTGTGGGTTTTCTGGATATTTTGTTTCACCCGCGCGGAGTGACATTGTTCTAATCAAAAGTCAAGAGTCTTTTACTAACGTAAAGACGGTCACTTGCGGGATTGTGGGTTTTCTTGATAATTTGTTTCACCCGCGCAGAGTGACATTGTTCCAATCCAAAGTCAAGAGTCTTTAATTAACGTAAAGACGGTCACTTGGGGGATTGTGGGTTTTCTGGATATTTTGTTTCACACGCGGAGTGATATTGTTTTAATCCAAAGTCAAGAGTCTTTAATTAACGTCAAGACGGTCAACTGCGGGTTGTGGGTTTTCTGGATATTTTGTTTCACCCGCGGAGTGATGTTGTTCTAATTCAAAGTCAAGAGTCTTTAACTAACGTCAAGACGGTCAACTGCGGGATTGTGGGTTTTCTGGACATTTTGTTTCACCCGCGGTGTGACATTGTTCTAATCCAAAGTCAAGAGTCTTTAACTAACGTTAAGACGGTCAACTGCGGGATTGTGGGTTTTCTGGATATTTTGTTGCACCCGCGCGGAGTGACATTGTTCTAATCAAAAGTCAAGAGTCTTTTACTAACGTAAAGACGGTCACTTGCGGGATTGTGGGTTTTCTTGATAATTTGTTTCACCCGCGCGGAGTGATGTTGTTCTAATTCAAAGTCAAGAGTCTTTAACTAACGTCAAGACGGTCAACTGCGGGATTGTGGGTTTTCTGGACATTTTGTTTCACCCGCGGTGTGACATTGTTCTAATCCAAAGTCAAGAGTCTTTAACTAACGTTAAGACGGTCAACTGCGGGATTATGGGTTTTCTGGATATTTTGTTGCACCCGCGCGGAGTGACATTGTTCTAATCAAAAGTCAAGAGTCTTTTACTAACGTAAAGACGGTCACTTGCGGGATTGTGGGTTTTCTTGATAATTTGTTTCACCCGCGCAGAGTGACATTGTTCCAATCCAAAGTCAAGAGTCTTTAATTAACGTAAAGATGGTCACTTGGGGGATTGTGGGTTTTCTGGATATTTTGTTTCACACGCGGAGTGATATTGTTTTAATCCAAAGTCAAGAGTCTTTAATTAACGTCAAGACGGTCAACTGCGGGTTGTGGGTTTTCTGGATATTTTGTTTCACCCGCGGAGTGATGTTGTTCTAATTCAAAGTCAAGAGTCTTTAACTAACGTCAAGACGGTCAACTGCGGGATTGTGGGTTTTCTGGACATTTTGTTTCACCCGCAGTGTGACATTGTTCTAATCCAAAGTCAAGAGTCTTTAACTAACGTTAAGACGGTCAACTGCGGAATTGTGGGTTTTCTGGATATTTTGTTTCACCCGCGGAGTGATATTGTTCTAATCCAAAGTCAAGAGTCTTTAACTAACGTAAACACGGTCACTTGCAGGATTGTGGGTTTTCTGGATATTTTGTTTCACCCGCGGAGTGATATTGTTCTAATCCAAAGTCAAGAGTCTTTAACTTACGTTAAGACGGTCAACTGCGGGATTGTGGGTTTTCTGGATATTTTGTTTCACCCGCGGAGTGATATTGTTCTAATCCATAGTCAAAAGTCTTTAATTAACGTAAAGACGGTCAACTGCGGGATTGTGGGTTTTCTGGATATTTTGTATCACCCGCGGAGTGATATTGTTCTAATCCAAAGTCAAGAGTCTTTAACTAACGTCAAGACGGTCAACTGCGGGATTGTGGGTTTTCTGGATATTTTGTTTCACACGCGGAGTGATATTGTTCTAATCCAAAGTCAAGAGTCTTTAACTAACGTCAAGACGGTCAACTGCGGAATTGTGGGTTTTCTGGATATTTTGTTTCACCCGCGGAGTGATATTGTTCTAATCCAAAGTCAAGAGTCTTTAACTAACGTCAAGACGGTCACTTGCGGGATTGTGGGTTTTCTGGATATTTTGTTTCACCCGCGCAGAGTGACATTGTTCCAATCCAAAGTCAAGAGTCTTTAATTAACGTAAAGACGGTCACTTGGGGGATTGTGGGTTTTCTGGATATTTTGTTTCACACGCGGAGTGATATTGTTTTAATCCAAAGTCAAGAGTCTTTTATTAACGTCAAGACGGTCAACTGCGGGTTGTGGGTTTTCTGGATATTTTGTTTCACCCGCGGAGTGATGTTGTTCTAATTCAAAGTCAGGAGTCTTTAACTAACGTCAAGACGGTCAACTGCGGGATTGTGGGTTTTCTGGATATTTTGTTTCACCCGCGCTGTGACATTGTTCTAATCCAAAGTCAAGAGTCTTTAACTAACGTTAAGACGGTCAACTGCGGAATTGTGGGTTTTCTGGATATTTTGTTTCACCCGCGGAGTGATATTGTTCTAATCCAAAGTCAAGAGTCTTTAACTAACGTAAACACGGTCACTTGCAGGATTGTGGGTTTTCTGGATATTTTGTTTCACCCGCGGAGTGATATTGTTCTAATCCAAAGTCAAGAGTCTTTAACTTACGTTAAGACGGTCAACTGCGGGATTGTGGGTTTTCTGGATATTTTGTTTCACCCGCGGAGTGATATTGTTCTAATCCATGGTCAAAAGTCTTTAATTAACGTAAAGACGGTCAACTGCGGGATTGTGGGTTTTCTGGATATTTTGTTTTACCCGCGCGGACTGACATTGTTCTAATCAAAAGTCAAGAGTCTTTAACTCACGTCAAGACGGTCAACTGCGGGATTGTGGGTTTTCTGGATAATTTGTTTCACCCGCGCAGAGTGACATTGTTCCAATCCAAAGTCAAGAGTCTTTAACTCACGTCAAGACGGTCAAATGCGGGATTGTGGGTTTTCTTGATAATTTGTGTCACCCGCGCAGAGTGACATTGTTCAATTCCAAAGTCAAGAGTCTTTAATTAACGTAAAGACGGTCACTTGCGGGATTGTGGGTTTTCTGGATATTTTGTTTCACACGCGGAGTGATATTGTTTTAATCCAAAGTCAAGAGTCTTTAACTAACGTCAAGACGGTCAACTGCGGGTTGTGGGTTTTCTGGATATTTTGTTTCACCCGCGGAGTGATATTGTTCTAATTCAAAGTCAAGAGTCTTTAACTAACGTCAAGACGGTCAAATGCGGGATTGTGGGTTTTCTAGACATTTTGTTTCACCCGCGGTGTGACATTGTTCTAATCCAAAGTCAAGAGTCTTTAACTAACGTTAAGACGGTCAACTGCGGGATTGTGGGTTTTCTGGATATTTTGTATCACCCGCGGAGTGATATTGTTCTAATCCAAAGTCAAGAGTCTTTAACTAACGTCAAGACGGTCAAATGCGGGATTGTGGGTTTTCTGGATATTTTGTTTCACACGCGGAGTGATATTGTTCTAATCCAAAGTCAAGAGTCTTTAACTAACGTCAAGACGGTCAACTGCGGAATTGTGGGTTTTCTGGATATTTTGTTTCACCCGCGGAGTGATATTGTTCTAATCCAAAGTCAAGAGTCTTTAACTAACGTCAATACGGCCAACTGCGGGATTGTGGGTTTTCTGTTTATTTTTTTTCACCTGCGGAGTGATATTGTTCTAATCCAAAGTCAAGAGTCTTTAACTAACGTAAAGACGGTCACTTGCAGGATTGTGGGTTTTCTGGATATTTTGTTTCACCCGCGGAGTGATATTGTTCTAATCCAAAGTCAAGAGTCTTTAACTTACGTTAAGACGGTCAACTGCGGGATTGTGGGTTTTCTGGATATTTTGTTTCACCCGCGGAGTGATATTGTTCTAATCCATAGTCAAAAGTCTTTTATTAACGTAAAGACGGTCAACTGCGGGATTGTGGGTTTTCTGGATATTTTGTTTCACCCGCGCGGAGTGACATTGTTCTAATTAAAAGTCAAGAGTCTTTTACTAACGTAAAGACGGTCACTTGCGGGATTGTGGGTTTTCTTGATAATTTGTTTCACCCGCGCAGAGTGACATTGTTCCAATCCAAAGTCAAGAGTCTTTAACTAACGTAAAGACGGTCACTTGCGGGATTGTGGGTTTTCTGGATATTTTGTTTCACACGCGGAGTGATATTGTTTTAATCCAAAGTCAAGAGTCTTTAACTAATGTCAAGACGGTCAACTGCGGGTTGTGGGTTTTCTGGATATTTTGTTTCACCCGCGGAGTGATATTGTTCTAATTCAAAGTCAAGAGTCTTTAACTAACGTCAAGACGGTCAACTGCGGGATTGTGGGTTTTCTGGATATTTTGTTTCACCCGCAGAGTGATATTGTTCTAATCCGAAGTCAAGAGTCTTCAACTAACGTCAAGACGGCCAACTGCGGGATTGTGGGTTTTCTTGATATTTTGTTTCAACCGCAGAGTGATATTGTTCTAATCCAAAGTCAAGAGTCTTTAACTAACGTCAAGACGGTCAACTGCGGGATTGTGGGTTTTCTGGATATTTTGTTTCACCCGCGGAGTGATATTGTTCTAATCCAAAGTCAGGAGTCTTTAACTAACGTTAAGACGGTCAACTGCGGGATTGTGGGTTTTCTGGATATTTTGTTTCACCCGCGGAGTGATATTGTTCTAATCCAAAGTCAAGAGTCTTTAACTATGGTCAAGAGCGTCAAGTGCGGGATTGTGAGTTTTCTGGATACTTTATTTCACCCGCGGAGTGATATTGTTGTTATCTTAAGTCAAGGTTCTTTAACTTCGAGACCGCAAGTTGTTTTTCTGGGCACTCCGGTTTCACCCACTTTCCGAAAACAGGAAAAAAAAGAAGCTTTAAGATAGTTATTGTCTGAAGAATTATTTTAATTTTATATAAAAAATTTCGTTTTCCCGTAAAACAATGTTCATTCCCGATTTTGCGACATATAACATTTTCGAAGACAGTGTTTTTCTAGGTAGTCTGGTTTCACCCATTATCCAAAAACAGGGAATAATAAAATCTTACGATAAAGCTTTTACTTTAGAATAATAAAAGATTTGATATGAAATCTCATTATATTTCGTTTTCTCGTAAAACAACGTTCATTCGCGATATTGCGACATAAACGTTTCCCCAGAACGCAAAAAGGTATATAGGTCATGTGGTACATTGGGGAACAAGATTTGCAATGGTTCTGATACATCGGACTTTTTAAAAAACTTCTTGATTTCTATTTCCATATTTTCTAGCTGCAAACATAAATGTCACGTTTACTATTACGTTGTTTTTCAAACATAGATTTTTTAATGTGTTTGTTAAAGATTTAGTCCATGAGCACTAATACATTTATTTACGAAGGCTTTCAACAGGAATCTGAAGATAATTGCATCATGCATTTAAAAAATGTAAGTTTAATGACGATGTTTGATGGTATTTTGAGAGAGAGAGAGAGAGAGAGAGAGAGAGAGAGAGAGAGAGAGAGAGAGAGTTTTCAAATTTGAGAAAAAACATTTAACATCTAACGATTTATTCAACCGCAACCTGGTGATATATTGAACAATTTTCCTCAGTTGAATTAATTCAGTGCAAGTTGGCCGTCTAGAACAATGTAATTCCGCTTCACTTAATTAAATATATAGATAAAATTATCTATTGATAATTATACACATTTGCATATACATCAATTAATTAGATATTTTTGTCGAGGGCATAATAAATCAAATGGAATTATTTGGTAACACGTGCTCATGTTTACAGGGGAGACAATGAAGGAGATCAAATCCCACAGTCAAGAAATTTTAACAAACGTCGAGACGATCAATTCTATGATTGTGTTTTCCGTGTTCTCCGGTTTCCTCCATCATTCCAATATGGGAAACGCTAAGCTTTTTTAGGACAAATTTGCAAAACAATTACTTTAATTGGATACCGAATTTCAACAGTGTAGGTTTTTCTTTTTATTGACGATATTTTGGGATTTTGCGAAATAAAGATTTTTCAAAATTTAAAGGGATAAAGATCACGTGATTGATTAGCAAAAACACAAATGTGTATGGTTCTGGTCCTTGCATATTTTTTTTTATTATTATTTTAATTTTTTTTTTCTTATTATTTTAATTTTTTTTCTTTTTAAATTTCTATATCGATATTTTCAGCTCCGTACATAATTTCACATTTCCTTTAACGTTGTTCTCCAATATTGATTTTTAAATGTGTTTGTAAACGATATAGTCTAAGATGGTGAAATGATGTATTTACCAAAGAATGTTATGTTTTCAAAGGAAATTTTACATAGAATATAAAATTGCAATTAAAAATCCTGGGTAGCATTTTAAAGATAATTGCATCATGCATTCAAAACAAAAAAGCTAGGTGCCTGACCAAGTATTAAATTTGAAATAACTTTAAGACATTTAGGGGACATATAACATTCATATAATTTTGGAACTTTAGATTCATTGGTGGAGTAAAACTCACCGAGGGTATCCATAACTCAGTAGGCAGTACCGGTACTTTGTGCTTTCAGAAAAGATACCACTGAGCAACATTTTCAGCCGTCTTCATTTTCTAAATATATTTAAAAATAAAAACTGTTCCCTCATGAAAGGCATTCCTTAGCTGAATTTTGATTCATATAATTTTGGAAATTTAGATTCATTTTTTATTCAATTGTTTGGCTTATGTTTTTTTATCTATCAAACTTTTCGACACCTAGTGTCACTGAAGAGGAGTGATTTTCCAAATGTGCACATATGGCGCATCAAAATTATATATTGTAATATATTGTAAATTGTAATAAATAAATAAATAAATAAATAAATAAATAAATAAATATATATATATATATATATATATATATATATATATATATATATATATATATATATATATATATATATATATATATATATATATATATATATATATTACAGTTCTATGTTATAATCTTTTGATTGACGAAAAACTTTCTATTTTAAGATCAAACAGTAAAAAATAAACCCCCTTGTGTTCCACTATAGAGTTACGTAGAAAGGAGTTCCACGATTCCATGTATCTATTTGCGTTGTTTCAGCATATAGAGCTTTCCGGTACCTTACTTAAGTTGGCCACCTTTTGAAATTCACGCGTATCTTGTTGCTAGTCAGCGTTTATTGGGTTGGGTTCGAAAGAGCTTCTAGGCACCTCAGAAACTGTAATACAAAAATAGAGCTTCCGTCGAATAGTCCGTCAAATAAAGCTTCCATACACCTTATTACACTGTGTAGTGCGCTAGGCTCCCGTTAGAGGGAGCTCTCCGGTACCTCATTCCGCTATGAACCGCATGAGGCTACCGTGAGGGAGAGCTCTCCGAAACCTTATTGCACTGTGTACCGCATCAAGCTTCTGTTAGAGAAGGCACGCCGGTACCTCATTGCCTTGTGTACCGTGTTAGGTCCCCGTTAGAGAGCTCAACGGGTACTTCACTGCACTTTTTACCATGTTATGCACCCGTTAGAGAGGTCTCAGTGGTACTTCATTGCGCTGTGTACCGTGTTATGCCCCTTTTAGAGAGAGCTCTCTGGTACCTACATGCGCTGTGATACAAATGGAGCTGACTTCGAATAAAAATTACCGGAACATCATTCAATTAGCTGTATTATAGTTAAAGCTCACTTAGTATAGAGTTCACCTTCATGTTCTAATTATAAAGCACCATAGCTGTGAAACACAATTTATTTTATCATGAAATTATTTTCTTTCATCGTTATATGATTTGGTTTTATCATGATATTATTGCGAATCTGACAAACGTCTTCTTGAAATTGATTCAGATTCACAAAGACGTTTGTCATATTCGCTTCCACCATATGAAGACGTTTTGCGATCATATAATGATGTTGACCATATAATGATGTTTCGCGATGATGTTTTGCAAATATATAAAAGTGTTTGCAAATACTAAAATTATGACAGAAAATAATAATGAAATATATCCAAACAATTGCGAATGCCAATCAAATAATGATCAGATAATATATAATGACAAAACCAAATCATATAATGGTAAAACCATATCATATAATGGTAAAACCATATCATATAATGGTAAAACCAAATCATATAATGATCAAACCAAATCATATAATGGTAAAACCATATCATATAATGACAAAACCAAATCATATAATGATCAAACCAAATCAAATAATGGTAAACCATATTATATAATGACAAAACCAAATCATATAATGATCAAACCAAATCATATAATGGTAAACCATATTATATAATGACAAAACCAAATCATATAATGATCAAACCAAATCATATAATGGTAAAACCATGTCATATAATGATGAAGTAAGAAAATATAATGGCAAAACCCAGTCATATAATGATCAGACCAAATATTATATTGGTAAAACCATATTATATAATAATAAAACCAAAATATATAATGGTAAAACCAAAACATATAACGATGAAAGCAAATAATATCATGATAAAATGAATTTGTATACCATTTTTGTGCCATATAAGACAGCTATGGCGTTCCATACTAATGGTTTTAATTTTATATATAAATAATTTATATTGTAAATGTGAAACAATTAAAGCGTTGTCAGATATTACTTGAACTTTATGCACTTGGATTTTAAGTAAATAAAAACGCCATTGATTTTTAACATGTATTTGTTTATTTAATGTAAATTAACTTAAATAAAAACCAATAAAACATAACTTTAAGACCGTATCAAAATTAAGAATAAACTCGACAGGGGTAAAATGTGAAAAATAAAATCGACAGGAACACTGTATCTTAGTACAATCTTCCATTTTTAAAACTTAAGTGGTTTCATTATATATTCCAATATCACGCTATTGGAAATCGTCGGTTATTTTTAATTATTATTTTTTATTTAAATCCAAGGACGCATTTTGTAATTTTTTCTAAACGATCTAAACATCGAAGGTAAATGTAAATTTGATTTACAATGAGTTTTATGAAGTATGGTAAAGTTGTAGAGAGGTGTTTGTTGAAATCTAAATATAAATAAAATCATTTTCATTCAATGTATGTTTCCTCATTATCAATGTAATAAAACATAAACTATAAAATATAATCAGAGTAGATATGCAAACCGACTAAATCGCCTCGGTGGCTCAGCGGTGGAGCTTCCGCCTCGGGTTCGAACCCCTGCCAGGTCATACTTGAGACTTTGAAATTTTAGATATTTCTTCACCGCAAGTATTAGAATCACAGAGTATTGACTAGTCCACCCAATGCAAAGAATAATGGACAGGAGGAGTAATATGCTTGTCAGTGGCATAATGACTCGGTGACCTAGTACACTATCAAAAACTCGCATCGAGTGCACGCAATACACAGCAGACCATAAAACACATTTGCACATCATGTGCATACCTGAACTTGTTCATAAAATTAATCCAAAGCGATAAATAATCTCGTTCTCGCAGCGATATGCCGGAAAATTGCTGATGTGACGTTTAAAAACGTTACAACAACAAAAACAACATACCGGCAAATGAGACGCAAACATTGCATTACGCCACACCTGCTTTTAGCAATAATTCAAACATGGTAATTGTTGTCAAGCAACTTGGCTTAAACGTTAACAACTCATGTAAAATGTGTGATATATATATGGAGAAAGTATTTGGCAGAAGGTAGTCAAAAAGACTATGTAGATTACCCATTCAACCACATGTTCTTTGAAACTTCCTAAGTTGGAAGAGCAAAACTTGTTATGATTTATATACATAGTCCCTCATTAATTGCATCAGAGGTGTTTTGACCTCTTAAAGAGAACGGAAGCCAAAATATGTCCAATTATCATTTGTGTTGCCAAGATACGGTGTCGAGAGGTTTGGTTAAGATAGAACTTCTAGCAACTGATTATTGTTCTGAAATCTTTTAAAAATAAGATCCTTTCATGCTGCAAACCAGAACCGAATCCGCATGGGAACGACGTTTTTCTTCATTTTAAGTGAATCAAGAGGAGAGATGGTGTTTTACATCTTAAGAGTATTTCATTAATATAGAGGTGATTAGTATAGGAATGGTAGGGAAAACCTGAGTACCTAGAAAAGCGAACGTAGAAACTTTTTTTCGCATAAGTTTTTGTCCGTGTGGGATTTGCAACTTGCATTGGCGATTGGAAACGCTTTGTCCCTTCTCTAAAAGCTTGTGCTACCGATACCCAAGGCCAAATAAGATATACAGCTGCTTTTCTTAATAAAATCAATATAGACTATTTTGTTTTACTTTTACTATCACAAACGAAGAAAAATATATTTTTGAGATTTACAATTATAACATGACCCAGATTTATATCAACAATAATAAAAACAGACATTCCTAGATAATAAAATAAGATTTATTCTCTTTGTAAAAGCCAATACTTGTTTTGATTGAGAATTCTTTGTAAAAATTCATCCTTGACATTTCAGAACAAAAACCTATCAATATTTAGAAATATATTTATACAGGTACATTGGAGAGAGGAGACCTTAAAAACCGATGCCTCATGTCACGGCAGGCGTGGCACGCTAAGGAAACTTTCCAGCACATTTCACTGAGCCCATTGCAAAGTTTAAAATTTCTGCCACTTCGAGTATAGCTTGTGACGTATCTTTTCTCGACTCGGTCAAAACCTTCTTTTCATATTTTATGCGGTTAAGACAAAACAATTTCTCGTGTAAATTTGTTTTCAGAGGTTATTCTTTAATTCTCTCTACTTTCGTTTTTTAGGGGTAACTTTAAATCAAAAGCTATTTCATACTTTGTTTAAAAAATATCAGGTCCAGCTTTTGGGTTATTATTTCATTTGGTCTTACAAAACCAGTGTTGGCGCATTACTTCTTGTCAGGTTGTTCATTTCATTCATGATAAATAAATAAATAAATAATATAAATAATATAAATAAATAAATAAATAAATAAATAAATAAATAAATAAATAAATAAATACTATTCAATGTAGTAGGAAACGATCTTTGGGTAAAATAACGTTGAGAAAGACAAAATTTGTGAATGCAGTGTAGGAAAAAGAAATATAATTTAAAGAAAGTTTAAAAAGTTAAAAAAAATACTTATGTATTGAATTTTAAGTTTAAGCATCTTTTATAAATTGATAAATTACAAGTGTATTGAAATACAAGATTACATTCTTCTTAAAAACCTTTTTGAATGTGTCGTTTGGAAGAAATTTAATCTTAATTAAAAACGACTTTACTGAACTCGTTTAAGAAATATTTATGTGGGTTTGTTGCGGAAAAAGCTATATAACTTGTTTCATAAGTCCATCATTACATGACTTGTCATGTAGTTATACATAAGATCTTCGTAAATAATACAAATTAAATCACGATCACGCAAGAAATTAAAATAGAACAAGTCGCATCTGGAAATTACATCGGTTGTCATGGAAATGATGACGTAAACATTCATCATTAACCTAATTGTTATCACATATTTCACTTTCTAGTGACATATATATAATGTATATATATCTATTGATTTTATCAAGTTAGTTTGCTCTGATTTAAAACCAAATTCGGTAACATTTAAATTTTTTTTTATAAAATTAGAATTAAACAATGAAATAGAATAAAGAAATTTGTCACCGATACCGAAAAGCAATTCACTTTCTACTGACATATGTATTTGGATTTGGTTACTATAACAAAATTATTTTTACAAGAACCAATTCTATTTTTTGCCGATAAAATACGACAGTATTACAATATGTAGCAAAGAAAAGTCATGTTCGGAAAAAAAAAAAAAAAAAAAAAAAAAAAAAAAAAGAAAGAAAGATGGTCATATCTGGCATTCATATTGACAGCCAATAGTAATCACAGAATAACAGATAAATGGCTTAGTGTTAATTTGATCATTTTTGAATGACCATGTCTTAAACGTAGAGTTTAAACCTTTATTTGTAGATATAAACGAGTCCAAATAACTTATATGAATAGTATATAAATTTTATTTAAGGAATAGCATTCGATTCGTTTTGACTGTACTGCATACGGTTATGCAGTAGAATGAACTGTCTCAAATTATGTAAAAGCCGAAGATGACGTTCTTCAAAGAAAATATTCAACGCAAAAGTTTAACAAATAAATGGTATGATTCTGTACGCAGTGTTCCATCTTCTGGATTAGCGAAATGATAATAATAATAATAATAATAACAGATGATGATGATGATAATAATAATAATAATAAATGATGATGATGATGATGATAATAATAATATTAATAACAATAATAAAAATAATAATGATGATGATGTAGTGATGATGATGATGATGATGGTGATGATGATGATGATGGTGATGATGACGGTGATAATAATGCACTAGCCAATCCTATAAAATCCATGCCAAAAGAAATTACAGGATATATTACCTAACGCAAATCAATCTTATTTCTAAAAGAGAGTACCAAAATGAAACGGTTATGAATATTCAAAGTTTGATAAAACATTAATTATGTGTTTAAACATACATTTCAGAATACTGCATTCCGTATACTCCCATACAAATACAAAAAATCTTGATGGATATAACCTTGTTTTTCAATTAATACACATAGAACGCATTCCTCACCATCAAAGATATTTTGACTACCAAAACTTCTATATTTATCTTCTGTTTGACAAAATTTGGTTGATGGAGAGGGATGCGCTGGCATTAAAATATGGGGATAAACATAAAACTTATTACACCTTAATCGCGCAAACCAATATACATACTTGATATTAGCTAGCATACGATTCCCATAACTGCCTGTGTGGTAGGGCACAGGAAATGATAACCTCAAAGTCTTGAGTTCGAATCATATATATCGTCCATTTTTTATTTGTTTTTATAGATTTTAAAGGTTTTTTTTCATTATTACAATATATTTTCTTATTTAAACTTCATCAAAAAAAAAAAAAAAAAAAAAAAAAAAAAAAAAAAAAAAAAAAAAAAAAAAACAATTAAATTACGCACTGCTCATTAGTTTCAATACATGTCGTATAGATCTTACAAGGTTATGATGTATCATCAGGCCACTGGCCAATACACGTGCGTTTCCTATACAAGTTTAAAGTATACAAATCAACATTATAAGGCATGTAAAACACGGAACTATTACCATTGCCATGTAGGCGCTGCACTAGTTCACAGGCGAAAATCACGTATTGTGAATTTTGCTCTTCTTAATCACGGGTAATGATAGTGAGAAAACGACCGATGGCACATTTTCATATTAGGTTTTTTCCTAGTAACAATTTTAAGGGGTCTATAATACGTTATGTAAAATTATATGGACACGTTAGGCTAAAATTAATGTGCATTTGGCTTCGATTCGATGTTGGATATAGAGGTCTTCCAAAGGTGTAACCTTGTTTCTTGGCATTTTTCCTGTAGGTGGATCGCTCGGCTTTTTGAGACTCATACTTTCTTGAAGCTTGTCTGGCACCTACGTACAGTAAAAACCTCCTCTGTGGGTCAACGATAGAGCGTACGGCTCGAGAGCAAACACGATCTTTTTTTAAGATTAATCCTTAGAGTTTAATTAATAACCTTGCTCCCGTCGCGAATAGCTGAAAAATGCTGATGCGACGTTAAACAACATTACAACAATAAAACGACCAAATCCGTATAACAAATGACAGATACACTCACAAATGAAACCAAGAACTTGATTTTGCGAATAAAGTTCGGCTCTAGACTTTAGTTTTATTAATAAACTATTATAGCATTTGTTAAAACTTCCAGAAACATTAATCAACTTCAAAATAAGGCTTAGTAATATCACCCCTAAAACACTATTAGGGGCCTCGTTGGTCTAGTTATCTAAAGTGCGCTAAAGGATCGGTTTCTCTCATCACCTAGGTTCGAATCCCACTCAGGGCATATTCTAGTGTATGTAAGTGAGAGAATCTGTCAAGTTTGATTGCTTAGGATCTGTTGTTTTCTCTCGGAACTCCGGTTTCCTCCATCATTCCAAGTACTGCCCTCAAAATGACCCACATTGAAATGACATCTGCAACGGATCTAAATACAATTTGAATATAACAGTGAATATTGTGTGGTCATTGTATAAATATTAGGAAATATAAACTTGAACTGAAAAAATCATGGCGCAAAATATATCCAAAGAACTTTTATAATGTACCTACCGGATAACATCAGTAAATATAATTTAAAAAAACAGCATTCTAATAATAAATAATATTTTATTAAAATTAAAGAAACATATAATGTGTAAATTTATAGTGAATACATTTATATCGTCCAGACCCAAAAAAACCTTAATATTTAGGATCCATTAAATGTTGATACATTAAAACTATCCACAAGCTTAATGATGTTAAGTAAGTGAAGGTTTTAATAGAAAGAATATGACACTATTTCTTTCTCTTTGTTTTCACACACACACACACACACACACACACACACCCACACACACCCAACACACACACACACACACACACACACACACACACACACACACACACACACACACACACACCCAACACACACACACACACACACACACACACACACACACACACACACACACACACACACACACGCTTCAGTTGATTATTTTTGTTTTAACAAAGATGATTGTTTTTCACGCTGAAGGATTTGCCTTGTAATTCCTTTCTAACGTGCCATCAACCAGTCTTACATCTTTTTGTTAATAAAATATCAACTCGCTTAACGATTCTTTGTATAGCTTATATTGACAATTTTTAACAAACGTTGGACGTAAAATTTCATGTAAAAGTTACATTTTAAAACAATATTTAGTTTGTAGGTAAACCGTTTCAATAGATATTATATTTAAGTTTTAAACGTACGTTTTTGAGTCTTATTGATATAAAGTAAAGTTTGAAAACTATTTCTCTTTATCTATAACATTTAACTCTCGTCAAGTAGTTTAACAACAAGAATTTAACTTTCTAAGTAGTACTTTCACAAAAATAAATATTACTCGGTGATCAATTCACATTCAGATTTGTGGTTATAAGTATCTGTCATATAAACATAGTAAAAAACTATATATTAATGTGTTTTGAGAGAGAGAGAGAGAGAGAGAGAGAGAGAGAGAGAGAGAGAGAGAGAGAGAGAGAGTTTATGAGACTTACCAACAGTAG
The DNA here is from genome assembly GCA_029721355.1 of Tegillarca granosa. Taxonomy (NCBI): domain Eukaryota; kingdom Metazoa; phylum Mollusca; class Bivalvia; order Arcoida; family Arcidae; genus Tegillarca; species Tegillarca granosa. The sequence goes on along the minus strand of CM056602.1, from coordinate 25,939,954 downwards.
TCCACAAACTCCAGCGCAGCATATGTCACATTAGCTTCAGATGTGAAGAACTGACTGGTTAGAGAGCATTCAATTAACACATTTTACAACATTTGACCAATACATGTATCAAACAACAATGATGTGTATTTACTACGGAGGTCGATGGCATATATATATATATATTTGGCAATTATCTCCCTTTTTATTCCACTCCCCTGTCCTCCCTACTTTATTTCTATAATATCCCCTACCCATATTTCTTTGTCTACCTTTTTTCTTAGTTCTTAACTTACATATAAAAATTAATTATTGATGTTAACGAACTCCTGGGGGGGGGGGTGAATGTACTAAGAAGTCATCCATTATTCTTTGATGTATTATTGAACGGTTGCCGTGTGTGTGTGTGTGTGTGTGTGTGTGTGTGTGTGTGTGTGTGTGTGTGTGTGTGTGTGTGTGTTCATTTCTTTCAAATTCAAATTCTTTGCGTGTTCATAAATTTTTCTAACAGCAAAAATACATATTGGTTTGTTTTATAGATCGCATTTTCGTTTAAGAGAGTGGAACATTAGTGTGTTAACGTTGTGTCTCATTCTAATCTCTTTTTCTTCATATCGAAGAGGTCAGTCTAGATTAATGGAGAAACCAGAGTGCCCGGAGAAAACTGCTAAAATTTACTTTAAGGTTTCCTTACAAGACCCATTGAAGGAGCTTTGGTTAGACATTCCAAGATCACTTTCATTTCTTTTGAATCTCCAGGAGCGTAGATGGGAACAAATTATAACCGAGGCAAAAAAAAAAAGAAACGCTAAAGGAACTTCAAATCTTGGCGGTCCGAGGGCATGCTTCCCGTGAAAAAAAAAAAAAAAACGCGCGTTAAATGGTGCATCCTGGAAACACCTTAACTACATATATGTTAAGACCGTCTAAATGTTTACCGAGACAACTGCCTCGGTTGCCTTGTAGTAAGCCACGTCCCTGACCTCATATGCCCTGGTCTTGATACGACATTGAATCCATTGTGATCTATTCTTATTAGTTATACATTTCTCGCTTTGTTTTTGCATAAAAAGCTTGGCAATTGCGTGCTTTCAAACAACAATTACGTGTCCTTAAAATTACTCTAACTCATGCAAAAGTGTTTTATGAATGCCAAAATATTCGAATAGTTTAAACAAATTATCGTTAATTTAAATACCAAAAAATTTCATTGAAGTAAAATACTATGTGCTTCAAATTTTCAAGACATTTGTGAAATTTTATATACTAACGAAATAGAAAAGTCATGTGCAGAATTTGATTATTTCTTTTGGTCAAATTTTAAAATAAGGTATGCAATTGATTTATTTAAGTCAACTATTGTAATACCAACAATTTATATGCATGTAAAATATAAACTTATTCTTTGTCAAAATTCCAAGGACTCATAGCCGCCGAGTGGTTTGAAGCGCGTGCTTACGGATTACAGCGCTACTCAACCCTTGGTTTGAATCTCACTGAGACAGATCATAGTGTATGGAATTTTACTAGATTGCGTGCCAAGGGTTGGTGTTTTTTTCTGACAATCCCGTTGCCACCATCATTCCTGAAATGATCGCCTAGACATAGGTTAAGGAATCAAAAACCTTTTAACCAATCCAATTTATTCGCAACACCAATGCTTTTTAGATTCCAATCTATTCGAATAATAATAAGCTCAACTTTATTTCAAATGTCAAACAAAAAACAGGTGAAATATAACATGCTTTATGTAAAACAAATAAAAATTATATTTGTATTCATGAATAATTATTTTTGTATTTATACACGTAAATTAGAAATATATTTCAGTTATGAAAATTATGAAAATTTATTAATCATGTTCAACATTTTAATAGAAAAAAAAATCTTCTTGTAAATTAATATCTGTTACCATGAAAATATCGAAGTAAGTATTTATTATTGATATTAAAATGGTTTTAACATTATTTATTGTTCAGTGAATAGCATTTTCGTATATATATATATATATATATATATATATATATATATAGAGAGAGAGAGAGAGAGAGAGAGAGAGAGAGAGAGAGAGAGAGAGAGAGAGAGTTCTTTACTTTGTTTGACAAGTCGTTTGATTGGTTGGCTGAATGTTTTTTAATCTTGTATCAGGTTTCAGCTCTTCGTGACGTAATAATCGAGGATTAATCAAAACCAAATCCATATACACATAGTGATGTATGTTATTGTCTTGTAATGTTATAATGAATAAAATATTGTTTACACTAATCAAAACACAAGTTTGTATGGGGCATGAGTGTATAAGTATTTCTGATTTGTTTTGTGTGGGACTTTTATTGTGCTAGTTCACTCGTGTTCAAGGTCGCAGGAAAACAACGCAGATCTTCTCTTAGTCCAATATACTGGCTAGTATAGGTCTACGGCAAGGGATAAGTCTTTCGCACATGTATTCGACCGGGATCGAATACAAAGGCGGTGTGGGGTCTTGGGTTTGAAGGCTAACAGCTCAACCAATCGGCTATAGATTACTGAAGCATATGCGATTATTTCAACGAAGACAAAAGAAAGGGGAATTTCTGGAGAGAGAGAGAGAGAGAGAGAGAGAGAGAGAGAGAGAGAGAGAGAGAGAGAGAGAGAGAGAGAGAGAGAGAGAGAGAGAGATTGACCTTTGACAAGAGAACTCTAGAATCTATCCAAAGTTAGAGTCCAATTGCAACTTACCGGTAGACAACGAGAAGCGCTGTGATCCATAAGCATTATATTTTACCCAGTTGGCATTGAGACCCTGAGTTTACAAACCGAAATAAAAAGTCGGTCAATGCATGATTATAATTGCATGCATACAATGATTGCGTTGCGATTGTTCTATTTTGTTCTTAATTTTACGTTTACTTGGGCTGTCTTTAAAAATGTCCAAGTTCATTATTGAGGTTTAGAATGAAGACAATTTTATTCCGAGTGCATACAAATAGAAGTATAGTAATCATGTTTATCCTTTCTGTATTTTAATCATTGATAGAAGTAATAAAAAAAATTAAAAATTACCTGTAGCTGATAGTATTTACCGTATTCGATTTGATTGAAATACTTGTAGTCAAGATCAGCTAAAATGTTTGCTACACAAGGGTACATTCGGCAACAAACGATTAGGCGCACCCTACCGTTCAGGTTTAGCAGTATTGTAAGCCTTCCAAAAATAAAACGAATTAGCTGTGTCTTGACGCATGTCTGGACGCCTCCGAAGAAACAGTAGGCAGATTATATTTTTAAGAAAGTAGTGTGCTTACAATCGTAAGGATAATAATAACACAACCAAAACCAAAACCAAAACCACCACCATTACAAATAATAACAACAACAACAACGACAACAAAACACCGAAAACAACACCCACCACCAACCACAACAACAAGACACTAACAAAAAAAAAACAACAACACACCAACAATAAAAACGGCAACAGCAACTCACCGCCACCACCAACACCAGCACCAACAACACACCACCACCACCACCACCAGCAACAACAAAACAACAACACACCAACAAATGTAGCTCACTAACAACAACGGGCCACCACCACCACTACCACCACCACCAACAACAACAATAACAAAACACCAACAACAACGACCCACCACCAACAGCAAGACACTAACAAAATAACCGAAAACACACCAACAATAAAAACGGCAACAGCAACCTACCGCCACCACCACCACCAACAACAACAACAACAAAACAACGACACAAAATCAAAAACAGCCCACTAACAGCAACGGCCCACCACCACCAACAGCAAGAAACTAACAACAAAAACAACACTCCAACAATAAAAACAGCAATAACAGCTTACCACCAACAAAAACAAATAACAATGTAATTAAATCTGTATACACAACTTTCTCATCGAATAGTTTTACATATTTAAGAGGTTTAATACCGGAAATTAGATATTCTTTGGGAATATTTTATGGTTTAAAACACATGAAAAGTATCACAAAGAAACACAGAATCTCTTGTAAGGTTTATAAATAAATAAATAAATAAATAAATAAATAAATAAATAAATAAATAAATATCTCCTGGCGCCCATTTAAAGAAATGAATTAATACTGCATTATATTTTTATATATGAAATTAAGTTTCATTTACAAAGGAAATTTAAAGCTGATTATTGAACTTGGCACCTGAAATTTGATATATTGGTGAAAAATAAATACTAAAAATTCGACACAAAAGGATAACCTTTAATGATGTAATATTATACAGAATCAACATATCATTGTAAATTTAGATCAGAATGTCGACGTGACTTTTTATCAAACCAAACATCTTGTATATCCACAGAGTTTATAAGTCACCGATTGTGTGTATAGTGTGTTGGGAATTGTTATATAACCATTGTAAACAATTATTATGTTGGGAATTGTTATATAACCATTGTAAACAATTATTATGTTGGGAATTTTATCAGAGAATAAAAGTCATTCTGCTGGAAATTCGAACAAAATGAAAATGTTTTAGAATTTTTTGCGTTTGGACCTCTTACAATTTTGGTTAAGAATGCGTCTGAAGATTTCGTTGATTTTTAACACAAACTTATATAAACATAAAATCAGACCACAGAAGCTTAAAGTACATGTACTCTTAGCTCATGTAAGAAAATCGTTCATAATAATTCATTCTTAATGTAAAATGAAATGGGGTCTTAAGTGCCTTTTAAACCGTTGTGTTGATTTACTTTTTAAGCGGGTAAAGTGATTAGTGGGGTGGAGTAATGGTGTTTAACACCCTAGTTATACCAGGTCTGGTATAGTTGAGGGAACTGGAGTACCCAGAGAAAACCACTGACCTCGGCAAGAGAATTAACAAACTTCCTAACACAAGAAACTGTCCAAGCGGGATTCTCACCCAGGCGATGAGGGGCAATATGATTAGTAAGTGCGCGCTTTAGACTAATCGGTTACAGAGGCCTCGATTGACATTTACAGTGTTTATTAAAAAAAAACCTGTTTTAATTCATTAAAAAGATTTTTAGCTTAAGTTTACCTGAAAGAAAATTGCTAAAGTTTACTTACTAAGTGTATCGAAGTTTAAGAACTGTATCGAATTTCAATAACTGTATCGAAGCTCAAAGCTATATACCTCGTAAGTATCAAGATAAAGACAGTTTATAGATTAAGACAGCACATAGTTAAAGACAGCACATAGTTAAGGACAGCACATAGATGAAGACAGCACATACATTAAAACAGCACATAGATAAAGACGGCACATAGTTAAAGACAGCACATAGTGAAAGACAGCACATAGTTAAAAAAGCACATAGTTTAAGGCAGCACATTGATAAAGACTGTAAATAGTAAAGGACAGCACATAGCTAAGGACAGCACATAGATAAAGACAGCACATAGTTAAAGACAGCACATAGATAAAGACAGCACATAGTTAAATACAGCACATAGATAAAGACAGCACATAGATAAAGACAGAACATAGATAAAGACAGAACATAGATAAAGACAGCACATAGTTTAAGAAAGGACATAGATAAAGACAGCACATAGTTAAGGACAGCACATAGATAAAGACAGCACATAGTTAAAGACAGCACATAGATTAAGACAGCACATAGATAAAGACAGCACATAGATAAAGACAGCACATACATTAAGACAGCACATAGATAAAGACGGCACAAAGTTAAACACAGCACGTAGTTAAAGACAGCACATAGATAAAGACAGCACATAGTTTAGGACAGCACATAGATAAAGACGGCACTTAGTAAAAGACAGCACATAGATAAAGACAGCACATAGTTAAAGACAGCACATAGATAAAGACAGCACACAGTTAAGGACAGCACATAGATAAGGAAAGCACATAGTTAAAGACAGCACATAAATAAAGACAACACATAGATAAAGACAGCACATAGTTAAGGACAGCACATAGATAAAGACAACACAAAGTTAAGGACAGCACATAGATAAAGACAGCACATAGTTAAAGACAGAACATAGATAAAGACAGCACATAGATAAAGACAGCACATAGATAAAGACAGCACATAGTTAAAGACAGCACATAGATAAAGACAGAACATAGATAAAGACAACACATAGATAAAGACAGAACATAGATAAAGACAGCACATAGATAAAGACAACACATAGTTTAAGACAGCACATAGATAAAGACAGAACATAGATAAAGACAACGCATAGATAAAGACAGAACATAGATAAAGACAACACATAGATAAAGACAGCACATAGTTTAAGGCAGCACATTGATAAAGACTGTAAATAGTAAAGGACAGCACATAAATAAAGACAGAACATAGTTAAGGACAGCACATAGATAAAGACAGCACATAGTTAAAGACAGCACATAGATAAAGACAAACACAGATAAAGACAACACATAGATAAAGACAGCACATAGTTTAAGACAGCACATAGATAAAGACAGAACATAGTTAAAGACAGCACATAGATAAAGACAGCACATAGATCAAGACAGCACATAGTTAAAGACAGCACATAGATAAAAACAGAACATATATAAAGACAACACATAGATAAAGACAACACATAGTTTAAGACAGCACATAGATTAAGACAGCACATAGTTAAAGACAGCACATAGATAAAGACAGAACATAGATAAAGACAACACATAGATAAAGACAGAACATAGATAAAGACAGCACATAGATAAAGACAACACATAGTTTAAGACAGCACATAGATAAAGACAGAACATAGATAAAGACAACGCATAGATAAAGACAGAACATAGATAAAGACAACACAGAGATAAAGACAGCACATAGTTTAAGGCAGCACATAGTTTAAGGCAGCACATAGATAAAGACAGCACATAGTTTAAGACAGCACATAGATAAAGACAGAACATAGATAAAGACAACACATAGATAAAGACAGAACATAGATAAAGACAGCACATAGATAAAGACAGCACATAGTTAAAGACAGAACATAGTTTAAGGCAGCACATAGATAAAGACAGAACATAGATAAAGACAACACATAGATAAAGACAGCACATAGTTAAAGACAGAATAAAGATAAAGACAGCACATTGTTAAAGAGAGCACATAGATAAAGACAGCACATAGTGTAAGGCAGCACATAGATAAAGACAGCACATAGATAAAGACAGAACATAGATAAAGACAACACATAGATAAAGACAACACATAGATAAAGACAGCACATAGTTAAAGACAGAATAAAGTTAAAGACAGCACATTGTTAAAGAGAGCACATAGATAAAGACAGCACATAGTGTAAGACAGCACATAGTTTAAGACAGCACATAGATAAAGACAGGACATAGTTTAAGACAGAATATAGATAAAAACAGCACATAGATAAAGACAGCACATAGTTTAAGACAGCACATGAATAAAGACAGCACATAGTTTAAGACAGCACATAGATAAGACAGCACATAGTTAAAGACAGAACATAAATAAAGACAGCACATAGATAAAGACAACACATAGTTTAAGACAGCACATAGATAAAGACAGCACATAGATAAAGACAGCACATAGTAAAAGACAGAACATAGATAAAGACAGCACATAGTTAAAGACAGAACATAGATAAAGACAGCACATATTTAAAGACAGAACATAGATAAAGACAGCACATAGTTAAAGACAGAATAAAGATAAAGACAGCACATTGTTAAAGAGAGCACATAGATAAAGACAGCACATAGTGTAAGGCAGCACATAGATAAAGACAGCACATAGATAAAGACAGAACATAGATAAAGACAACACATAGATAAAGACAACACATACTTAAAGACAGCACATAGTTTAAGACAGCACATAGATAAAGACAGGACATAGTTAAAGACAGAATATAGATAAAAACAGCACATAGATAAAGACAGCACATAGTTTAAGACAGCACATGAATAAAGACAGCACATAGTTTAAGACAGCACATAGATAAAGACAGCACATAGTTAAAGACAGAACATAAAGACAGCACATAGATAAAGACAACACATAGTTTAAGACAGCACATAGATAAAGACAGCACACAGTAAAAGACAGAACATAGATAAAGACAGCACATAAGTTAAGACAGCACATAGATAAAGACGGCACAAAGTTAAACACAGCAGTAGTTTAAGACAGCACATAGAAAAAGACAGCACATAGTTTAGGACAGCACATAGTTAAAGACGGCACTTAGTTAAAGACAGCACATAGATAAAGACAGCACATAGATAAAGACAGCACATAGATAAAGACAGCACACAGTTAAGGACAGCACATAGATAAAGAAAGCACATAGTTAAAGAAAGCACATAGATAAAGACAGAACATAGATAAAGACAACACATAGATAAAGACAACACATAGATAAAGACAGCACATAGTTAAGGACAGCACATAGATAAAGACAGCACAAAGTTAAGGACAGCACATAGATAAAGACAGCACATAGTTAAAGACAGAACATAGATAAAGACAGCACATAGATAAAGACAGCACATAGATAAAGACAGCATATAGTTAAAGACAGCAGATAGATAAAGACAGAACATAGATAAAGACAACACATAGATAAAGACAGAACATAGATAAAGACAGCACATAGATAAATACAACACATAGTTTAAGACAACGCATAGATAAAGACAGAATATAGATAAAGACAACACAGAGATAAAGACAGCACATAGTTTAAGGCAGCACATTGATAAAGACTGTAAATAGTTAAGGACAGCACATAAATAAAGACAGAACATAGTTAAGGACAGCACATAAATAAAGACAGCACGTAGTTAAGGACAGCACATAGATGAAGACAGCACATACTTAAGGACAGCACATAGATCAAGACAGCACATAGTTAAAGACAGCACATAGATAAAAACAAAACATATATAAAGACAACACATAGATAAAGACAGCAGATAGTTTAAAACAGCACATAGATTAAGACAGCACATAGTTAAAGACAGCACATAGATAAAGACAGAACATAGATAAAGACAACACATAGATAAAGACAGAACATAGATAAAGACAACGCATAGATAAAGACAGAACATAGATAAAGACAACACAGAGATAAAGACAGCACATAGTTTAAGGCAGCACATAGTTTAAGGCAGCACATAGATAAAGACAGCACATAGATAAAGACAGCACATAGTTTAAGACAGCACATAGTTTAAGGCAGCACATAGATAAAGACAGAACATAGATTAAGACAACACATAGATAAAGACAGAACATAGATAAAGACAGAACATAGATAAAGACAGCACATAGTTAAAGACAGAACATAGATAAAGACAGAACATAGATAAAGACAGAATAAAGATAAAGACAGCACATAGATAAAGATAGCACATAGTTAAAGACATCACATAGATAAAGACAGCACATATTTAAAGACAGAACATAGACAAAGACAGCACATAGTTAAAGACAGCACATAGTTAAAGACAGCACATAGATAAAGACAGCACATAGTTAAAGACAGCACATAGATAAAGACAGCACATAGTTAAAGACAGCACATAGATAAAGACAGCACATAGTTAAAGACAGAATAAAGATAAAGACAGCACATTGTTAAAGAGAGCACATAGATAAAGACAGCACATAGTGTAAGGCAGCACATAGATAAAGACAGCACATAGATAAAGACAACACATAGATAAAGACAGCACATAGTTTAAGGCAGCACATAGATAAAGACAGCACATAGTTAAAGACAGAATAAAGAAAAAGACAGCACATTGTTAAAGAGAGCACATAGATAAAGACAGCACATAGATAAAGACAGCACATAGATAAAGACAACACATAGATAAAGACAGCACATAGTTTAAGGCAGCGCATAGATAAAGACAGCACATAGTTAAAGATAGCACATAGATAAAGACAGCACATTGATAAGAACAGCACATAGTTTAAGACAGCACTTAGTTTAAGGCAGCACATAGATAAAGACAGAACATACATAAAGACAACACATAGATAAAAACAACACATACTTAAAGACAGCACATAGTTTAAGACAGCACATAGATAAAGACAGGACATAGTTAAAGACAGAACATAGATAAAGACAGCACATAGATTAAGACAGCACATAGTTTAAGACAGCACATAGATAAAGACAGCACATAGTTTAGGACAGCACATAGATAAAGACAGCACATAGTTAAAGACAGAACATAGATAAAGACAGCACATAGATAAAGACAGCACATAGTTTAAGACAGCACATAGATAAAGACAGCACATAGATAAAGACAGCACATAGTAAAAGACAGAACATAGATAAAGACAACACATAAGTTAAGACAGCACATAGATAAAGACAGCACATAGTTTAAGACAGCACATAGATAAAAACAGCACATAGTTTAAGACAGCACATAGTTTAAGATTGTACATAGATAAAGACAGTACATAGTTTAAGACAGCACATAGATAAAGACAGCACATAGTTGAAGACAGAACATAGATAAAGACAGCACATAGATAAAGACAGCACATAGTTTAAGACAGCACATAGATAAAGACAGTACATAGTTAAGGGCTGCACATAGATAAAGACAGAACATAGTTAAAGACAGCACATAGATAAAGACAGAACATAGATAAAGACAGCACATAGTTTAAGGCAGCACATAGATAAAGACAGCACAAAGTTAAAGACAGCACATAGATAAAACAGCACATAGATAAAGACAGCACATAGTTTAAGACAGCACATAGATAAAGAAAGCACATAGTTAAAGAGAGCACATATTTAAAGACAGCACATTGTTTATAAAACAATACCATGTAATGTTAATTTGTATAAAACAAAATATCTTCAACTCTTGATGGTGTACGTCAGCCAACAACGTTGGTTGTTTGAAATATTGTTTTAACGTGTTGTCGGCAATTTCTTTATCATAAGCGACGAAAGCAACCTTCTTCATCTCTAAGGAATATTCTTAGATTAAATTCGTTTATATTTCCCTTTTTTGAAAATTGTTCCTTATGAAATCACAGAAAGAATAGAGATCTTTTAAGGAATAGCAGCGTTTTATGGTGTCACGTGATTGCAGATATTCTTTGGCTTTTTGCGATGAGAGTAAAATTATTTAAAACTTTAAAAGAAACAAATTTGTGTATGCGTGATATTTACAAGTGTGTTTTGAGGTTAGTCGTGATTTAGTGCGAACTCAGAGAGAAAATAACGTGCTAGCTCATAAGCTTATCATTCACCAAGAGACAAGATCCTGAAACCAATTGTACCAGACGAGATTCTGTCCTCTTTATGCTGAAACAATATCTCAAATTTAAGTGTTATTCATGGCTAAGTGGAGATCTGAACCTTTTTGCTCTAAAGGAGGAGTTGAGTTGAGTTGAGTAATGGTGTTTAACGTCCCAGTCAAGAATATTTAACTTATATCGAGACGTCGCAAGCTATAGGCGAAAGTGCAGAAATTTTGCCTGTGCGTTGCGCTGATGACATTATACAGCAGGGTTCTTTATCGTGCCACGCCGTGACACGGGACTTCGTTTAATTTAAGTTCCCATCCGAAAGAACCGTGACTTTCATTTCGTAATGCCGAGTGCTTTGCAAAAGAACAGTCACTACCCACTTTCAAGTCTTGGGTCAGACCCGGCTGGGGTTCGAACCAACGACCTCCCACTTACGGAGCGAGTACTCTACCAACTGAGCTACCGTAGTGGTTGCTCTAAAGGAGGACCTCAGCCTGCAAAGCAAAGGTAGCTGTAAACAAAGTAATGTTTTTGTGTTGTAAATGTTGAAGAGTCTTAAAAAAATTATATAATTAAACCTTGCAGTTTTGTTACATCGCCAAAGAAAGTGTCAAAGATAAATGAAACGAATAAGCATCGCGTTTAAGTCCCAGTCCATTAAAATATCCGCCAAAAATACCATTGAAAAAATATAATTAATATGCATTTCCTACTTCAAAAATAAATAAAAGTGATTAAGCCAGAAAATAATTCACATAGTATTGATTAAACTTTACTGGGCGTGGTAGATTTTGCCAACGGCATTTAAAACGGACCTTTTTAAATATCGCGATTATGCGATAAAAAGAAAAAAGTCTCTGAAATTAGGGTAAAGCAGAATATTTTACAAAATAAAAAAAAAACTTATAAAAATTATATATATTTAATTATAAAAAAATTTCAAAAAAACTGAGCGTAGCAGTTCGTGACAAAAAAAATTAATAAAAAATACAAATTACAATATAAAAAAGAAATTATTTGAAAAAAGATAAAAATTATGACAGTAAGGTTTCTTTTTACCTTCAATAAATTTTTTAATACTAGTAATAAAATGTGTATGTACGTGTTTTAGGACAGCTTAAATGTTTGTTCATATACAATTAACTGTAGGTACATATGTTTTAATTGTGTGTACATACAAATGCATTGTGTGTTCTTACATTACATGTAATTTTTGTTCAGATACACATATGTTGTGTTCCTAAATATGTATTGTGAGTTCATTTATATTTGTACATGTACCATTTATACATATGTTTACACATATATGCTGTGTGTTCATATACACATGTAGCCTGTGTTCATATACAGCATGGTGACAAAAGTCATTCCGTTTTCCGCCATATTGAATTTCATTTTTCGCACATCGGCATTAAAAACTAAAAGTTACCTTACGTTGTCCTGAAAAAAAAAATGTAGTACATCAACGACATCGGCATAGAAACGGTGACCGAATTTGGTAGCGGATGTAAACATTTCGTCTGCTTGTTTAGCTGTAGTCTCTATTTTGCCGCGATGTCTTCTCAGAAAAAAGAAATGACCCCCGAGAAGAAAGAGATTATCCTTGGTCTAGTGGAGGAAATCATCAGTAGGACTGACATTGGAAGAATCTGTAAATTAAATTACTCCAACGTTTTAAAGTTTTTTAACGTTTTGAACAGTGAGGTTCTGCTTAAAACAGGCCAAAAAAAAAAAAAAAAAAAAAAAAAAACGCTCGGAGTGTGAGGATTTTAAACCGGACTGTTCGGGAGAATCGTACGGCAACATTAGTTGACATTACAAACAAGTTCAATCTGTTTAACCATATTCAGGTCAGTAAGAGAACAATTCAAAGGAAACTACTTAACAAAGATTTCAGGAAACGTTCGATTGGGAAGAAAATGGGAGTCGGGGCTGTTAACCGGGTTCGGCGTGTAAACTGGTGTCGCACACATTTAACTTGGACTGTTCCAAATAATTGGAAAAACATTATTTACAGTGATGAAATGAAGGTTGTTGTTAGTGACAAAAGACTTGTGAAAGTGTGGCGTACTAGGGGTGAAGCATACCGACCGGAGTGTATTGGGCACATACGTCAGTATGAGGGTCGACGGCTGACAGTCATGATCTGGGGATGTATTACGTATAATGGTATCGGTACTTTGGTGTTTGTGGAAGAAATATGAACATTGCCAAGTATATTGAGGTATTGTATGATAATTTCTGGCAAGTCGTAATTAAACATTTTCACAACAAACCTTACCTGTTCCAAGACGACAATGCTCCGTATCATGCCTCACAAGCTACAAGAGAATGGAAAGCTAGAAAATTAATTCCATGCCTTCTATGGCCCGCCAAGTCACCTGATTTGAATATTATTGAAAACATTTGGCTTCTGATGAAAAATCAAGTTAAACGCAACATTTCTAATATAGGCTCAGTCGATCAACTCAAACGTGTTCTGACTCACGCTTGGACATCTGTTAGTCCCATATACATAAGGAGCCTTTACAAATCGGTTCCAAGGCGTCTCCAGAGAGTAATAAGATCTAGGGGCCACATCACCAAATACTAGGGTCACAGGCAGCAAATAATCGGTAAGTTAATAATTTTTTTTTCCAAGTTTTTTTTAGTTAACTTCAATATGGCGGAAAACGGAAGACTTTTGTCACCATGCTCTACATATTTACATTGTATTCAGATATGCATGTACTTTGTGTTCATATACGCATGTACTGTGTGTTCATTTACAAATGCACAGTGTATGTATACACGCATGCTCTTTGTGTTTATATACACATGCATTTTGTGTTCGTATACAAATATACTGTATGTTCATAAACACATGTAAGATGAGTTAATATTCATCAGTGTTTACATGACATGTACCACGTGTTACAAAACACCCGTATTTTATAGTTTTAAACACATGCGATGCGTCTTCATATATATACACATGTGTATTGCGTTTTAAAATACACCCTTACATTGTGTTCATACATGTATAAACCTGTATTCTGTTTTCATATACAGTACGTTCTCTATGTTGGTAAAGTTGCACTGTGTTCGTTCAGCATCAATATTGGTACGTACAGCTAACTACTTCGTGTGTCAACACATATGTGATGCACGTGTTTTCATAAAGGTGCACAATGTGATTTAGTAAGATAAATGTATGTTTATACAGCTGAAATATGTGTAGCCTGTAAACTCTGTAATTTTGCAATCAAACCATCCGTGTAATGCATTCTGAAATTATTAACAACTCTCGAGTTATTACTAAATGAGAAATGATTTAAGGGACTATATCATAATAAATGCAATTATGACTTAGGTGCAGCAATATTCTCCTGATTTATTTTAACAATCCATTAGACATTAAATGAGGCGTTACTAGGGTTTAAAACATCATTATAATTTTTTTTCAAAACCATAGTAATATTAAAAGTAAAATTGTAGCATTAAATCTATTTCACACTGTAACAAAAATAATTTTTGACATTATCCAATCAAATGGTTCGTGTTATAAAGTTTTTTTCTCTTTTAATGTCGAGATTGCTCATGCGTGCTACTATATCGATGACTTCCTTTCCAGAAATCAAGTTCTTCAAAATGTTTAAGCTAGGCTTATTACACGATTGACATTTTAAATCATTATATAGCGATCTTAAAGTACACTGTGTTTCTTTTCATCTGAATTTATGTTTTTTTTCTGGTTTTATTGCTTTTATTTAGGTCATGCGCACTTTTATTACATACGCAGACATTTAATTGTTGCTGTTTGTATATAGTCCTATAGTCGCATCAGCAATCATTAAGCTATTCGCGGCAACACTTATATTTCTATCTCTAAGAAATAACCTTAGAGCAAGTTTGTGTATGCGTGAGCTGTACATGTGCAAGTGTGTATTATAGTTTATTATACCTAATGTAATTTTCAAGTAATTTGATTGGATAACTAACTGTTGCAAAATAAAATAATATCACCCTTAGATTTACTAAGAATAAAGAATGGTGCGCGTGCTTCAGGGTAACATTAGTTGAGGAGTTATGGTAACGGGTAATATTACAAAAAATATCACATGCGCAAAAGGAATCCTAAATCACACAACCGAACGCATTTCGATCACCCGCAGCTAAACGTTTGATGGATAATATACATTTTATTCATATGCAAGCGTTTTCTTGATCAAGACTACCTGTAATCAGACGACAGACGACAATCGTGAATGGCCAGCCTGAGATAGTAATCTTTTTTTTCAAGTAACAGAGAATCTCAGTTTAAGAGAATATCTGGAGAAAAACATTTGGCATAATAAAATAAATATAATGTTCTGTACTAGTGCGCAATCAGGGCAACTTAAAAAAAGTCAGAATATCGCACAAGCATACCATTCTCGAAGTCACATATAACATGGCACCAAGTGAAATAATTGATACTTTGTACCGAACCCCAGGCGAGAAATCAGAATCTCAATTTTTTTATGACTTTGCCTGGGTTCGAACCCTTGTTCTTCCGGTGGACGCTCTACCTCTAGCCTCTAAGGCGGTCCCCGACTTATAAATGAGAGAGAGAGAGAGAGAGAGAGAGAGAGAGAGAGAGAGAGAGAGAGAGAGAGAGATGTTATTTCATATTTTGCATTTTTCTGCTTTCCTTTTTAACTCACGTTCAATTATTTTACGACGTAAAATTACGAAAGATTATAATTTTGGTTGCTTTATTGATTTTTTATACATATGACAATAAAATGGTAAAATCATTTAATTACAAAAATAGTCTATCTTTAGCTTATGTGTCAGACAGAGAAAATGAGAAAATAAGTTCTATACAGTAAATTATGACGAGACGTCGGATAAAGTTTCTATTTTTCTTATATAGACGGCGATGATTGATGCAAATAAAAATATGGTTAATCCCTTTTCCCTTTTATATATTTTATCTTTTTTGACTTGAATCTTTATGTAAATATTGGTGTCGTTTGTGATTTTTTTAAAGTCAGTATTTTGTTTCTCTAACTTCATTTAAGACGATATCAAAGTGTTAAGATTCTAAAAATTGTTTGATGTACCAAACCTACGGCAGAAACTGTGATTTGAACGAAGTGAAGCATTGGTGTTTAATGTTCCAGTCATGTTGCTTTCACCTTTTGTCAATTCTATAATAGTGGAGAAACTAAAGTACCCAGAGGGAAAACTGACCTTAAGCAATTGAATTGACAAACTTTCTCACACTACGACCAAACATGATTCGAACCTAGACTATGAAAGATACTTTTGATTGCGCTTTAGACCACTCGTCTATCGAAGCTCCACAAAAAGTGAAAGAAATAAGCTTATTATCTTCAGTTTCTTTTCAATCTACACAGAAGAAAAGATTTTGCATTGTAGCTAAAGGCACGTGTTTTTGTAATTGTAATCTGGCACTGCAATCAAGATGAAATTTATGGTAATGACGTAAATCAGAAAAAAAAATACATTGCATAACAGCATATAAGTATAAGAAAATTCCCGACTTTGGACGGACAAAAAAATTACTGTCAGGTGGTATTGGAGGGCCTTCATAAACTACGGATCGTCACATTGTTTTACAAACATTATTGCATTTAACAAATGATTTTTCATTACTGACTGCAGGGCCAAAAGTGTTGGTTACTGCTGGATTTTTGGATTTTTTTTTTTTTTTTTTTTTGAAATTTAGTGAAATTTAGTCTGGGAGATTTCGTAAGTGGAACATGGAACTATGTTCGTAAATATGCCAGGGGACATAAACTCAAGCGACATTTTGCAAGGTTGACAAATACGTTATACTGGTATTTGGCAGGTTACACGGTGCACAATTTATACCCATTAGTATACCGATTGTTTGTTGGTAATTTATAACGCCAAACCTAACAAATATGTTGTCTATCAAAAGCATTTTGTTGATGGATTCTTCATTATATATTTGTTTGTAGTCTGTATTGTGTTTGACAAAATAACCAGAATCTCAATTGAGCATGAGATATTTTTTATTTTGCCTTACCATTTTTGTAAACAAAATGACAAGTGAAAGAAACATTTAATGCGTTCTGTCAATTTTGAATGCGGGATGGTAAGTAATATATATAAAGAAAGATTCATTGTAGGATATTTTTCTCTAAAGGAAACATCTGACTTTTTTCACGTGAATATAAAGTATGAGTCGCAAATCGATAGACGAATAGCAGTGTTTTAGTTCAAAATGAATTATTTCATTGAGTGAATTTTCAATGAACGTGGAATGAATAATATAAAGATATATATATTTTTTTGTAATATAATATTATATAAATAGTGCCCTTTGTTGAGGGAAATATGGAGGATTGTCTCCCCGAGGGAACATTTTCTCCCGAGCGGATAGGCGCACTATTTACTTTATTATACCGAAATAAAAGCGATTTTTAAAAAACCTTTTATACTGACAAAGCCAGTTTAAAATGTGTAAAATTGCATCTGATAAAGAACTGTAGAAGCTACTGGTCTATAGCTTACGTAATCTAAAGTATGATTACTCGGTAGTTTCCGTGATGGACAGTCGTAAGTTTCCGTGCCTAGCGGTGAACATCGCAATATCCCATGGCAATGTTGACAGCGGCTTCAAACATTATGAATTGTGAATTGTTTCATATCACGTGATTAGAAATTGACCAATTATTGTTTAAGAATTTTCCGTAAGGTATAATGAAGCTTATTAAGTGTGTTAACAGAAACTTTTTATTACTTCTTACAAAAGTGGTTCTCTAATTCAAATATTTCTTCAAAAGGCATCTCTTGCAATCTTCTAACCAATTTTAATTTTCAGTTACAGAATTGTTTATCTTCAGAACTGTTTTTAGAACTAAACCAAACACTTCAAAGTTTTATACTAGCACTATTGACATAATGCAAAATTGCATTTTATCATTTGAAACATTCACAAAATGTTTATGACAATATATTTTCATGATGCGTTTCTTAAATGTATTTAAAGATAAAATTTAAAAAAATACTTTATTACACTTCTAAAAAGCTTATATAGAGTTATAAAAATCATTAATAGAGAACATTGGCCCTCCAGGTTAGTTAAGCATCACTGTTATTAGTGTTGTTCTTTTATTATATATTTGTACATAGGTATATGTTCTTTAGATCTATTTGTATGTGTACAATTAAGAAAAAAAAAATAGAATTTGGAAAAATTATTGATTTTACAAGGGATTTAACAGGACAAATAATATATTAAGAAAAATATAAAATACATAAGTCGTAAAGGCTTCCTGTTATTTTTAACTTTATATATATAGTATATAGGTATTTATCTATCGAGGGACTAAAAAGGGGAAGGTAACTTTCAGATTTGTGTTATTTTCTTTATGTTATTTTACATTTCGTTTATCATTTTCCCATTCCCTACGTTATAAAAACATTGCAAGTTTTAAGAGCATAATAAAGAACAAAACTAATCACTAGTAGGAATATAATGTTTTAATTTTCAATACACAATGTACGCCCTTGAACCCCCCTTCTCTCTCTCTATCTGCCGCAAATTTCTTCACAATTTCCATTTATGTTTTCACTGCAATTAATGTCTTTTTTTTCAATTACATGGCAAATGCTATAAAATTCTTTATATTGACAATTTTCTTTTATGTTTTCACTGCAATAAACGCCCCTTTTATTGTAGCCAAACTTGAAATTGATTTAATGAACTCATTCTTATTTCATAATTTTTTATATTGACAATTTTCTTACATGTTTATATAGCAATCACTTTTTTTCTGTATTTTTTAAAATTTGAAATTGACTTACTGAACTCTCTCTCTCTCTCTCTCTCTCTCTCTCTCTCTCTCTCTCTCTCTCTCTCTCGCTCGCTCGCTCGCTCACAGGTATGTGTATGCTTTACATTTTATACCGTATGACTTTTATAACACAGCAGCCGCTATAATCATTGGTGAAATCCGAAACAGACAACCTAATGCCATAAACATACTTGATATTATGTAAGATGTTTTCAAAGATAAAAAAATGACAGATTGATCATTCAAAGTGAGGATGATGTATATTGTTTCGACCGACAATGTATCGTTTTAATTATCTCTGAAATGATAGCAAAAAACAATGTCACAAGGCACAAACACAGAAAATGTTGATATTTACAGTATCTTGTTTGTTAATATGTTTTTAATTTGATAGGCTAAAAGATATTAACTTTTGTTATACGCATAGATATTTTTATTGAACTTAAAAGGTGCGGTCACATTTTGTCAGGGCAGCAAGTCTACATTTTATGTTGATAAAATAGTTTGTTCATTTTATTTTATTTTTATTTGAATTTCTTCAGCTATAAATGTCAGCATGAGTCCTGTAGAGAAAACTTTTTGAATGCAATATTTGTATTATTAGAAGAATGAATAGGAATAACACCATTACTAATTTTCCAACATTTTGCGATTAAGACTAGATAGCAATAATATTCAAATTGCAAATGACGACTTGGGGCTTGCTAAAGTAGGAACAAATTAATATTAAAGGTGTTTAAAAGCTTTTATAGAGACTGACATTCTTCAGTTATACCGGAAGTGTTCACGACGACTGACTGGATTTATATTTTTAGTTAAGCCCAGAAGCCTTCATAGCGACTGACATTCTTCAGTTATACCGGAAGTGTTCATGACGACTGACTGGATTTATATCTTTAGTTAAGCCCAGAAGCCTTCATAGCGACTGACATTCTTCAGTTATACCGGGAGTGTTCATGACGACTGACTGGATTTATATTTTTAGTTAAGCCCGGAAGCTTTCATAGCGACTGACATTCTTCAGTTGTACCGGAAGTGTTCATGACGACTGACTGGATTTATATTTTTAGTTAAGCCCAGAAGCTTTCATAGCGACTGACATTCTTCAGTTATACCGGAAGTGTTCATGACGACTGACTATTCTTCAGTTTTTAGTTAAGCCCGGAAGCTTTCATAGCGACTGACATTCTTCAGTTATACCGGAAGTGTTCATGACGACTGACTGGATTTATATTTTTAGTTAAGCCCGGAAGCTTTCATAGCGACAGACTGCTCAGAATATTTTAGTTTTTGGCTACTGATTGGATTATAAGATAAGTTCAACTGAAAGCTTTCACGGCCATTGACTGAATTAAGACGGGAGCTATCTTATCGACTGACTAGGTTAGTCTTTAGGTAATTCGAAGGATGTTAGCTATTCTATTCACCAAACATAAACATATCTGAAAGACCAAGCATCATAGGTAAATATTATTAAAAGCTTTAACTACTGGTGGACAATGAATGTTATAAACCCTTGTAGGTTATATTGTTTGTGCTTTGCTAGAGGCGTCTAGTTACTCAAAGTTACATTTCTTTTCACATATACATGTATCCAAAAAAATAAAAGAATAAAAAAAATGATACAGATAAGACATAGAAAAGTCTACACAAATAGATGAACATTTGTCATGAAATATAGATAAATCTAGGAAGTAAGGGTGATGTGATGAAATTTGCTAACCTTTTTAAATGACCACAAATAAAAAAAGTTTCGTTAGAAACAAAATTTTAAAATGACAAGATGTTTTCTACGGAAGCGTATTGCTGCCAACTAAAAAAAATATTAAGTCGTACGTACGACATAGTATCTCGTACGTACGACATAATAAGTCGTACGTACGACTTAATATTTTTTTTAGTTGGCAGCAATACGCTTCCGTAGTTTTCAGTCTACTGACGTTACTCTTTACCAAATAACACATCAATGTTAAATAAAAGATCTATGAAAGATCTTCAAGTCAGTAAGAAAAAAAAAAAAACTATTTTTTTAGAATTATTTTGTTAAAAATGCCTTAATATAAGCACTCTGTCACCTTT
>CM056602.1:25886289-25913789 GCA_029721355.1 Tegillarca granosa | reverse complement strand
TTATTTTGATGAATTAGTTCTGTTTCGAAAAACTGACAATAGAATTAACGCGAATAGATTAATTGAATATATTTTTGCTTGCGATGTAAAAAAGAGAGAATCTAATGGTAGGACTATTATTATAGGGACGTCTTTAACACAAGAAAAATTATCCTAAAAATACTCTATATTGTAGAAATAGAAATGGATTTTTTTCTTTCAAAGAAAATACAATATACCAGTTTTTAGAAAATGTCGCGATTATTAGGAGGAAGTACAATTTGACGTTTTTCGTGGTTAGCTCGTTTTGCTCCGTCATTAAGGTCCACGTTGGCTGAGTTGTTGAGCCGTTATCCTTCAAACTTAAGGCGTCCTACCTCTCTGGGTTCGAACCCGATCGTGAGAAATGGTTTTACGTGCCATTTGGTTCGCTCGGTATCAGTATAATGGACTAAATACTCTGTGTTTTTTTTCCTGCGATAGTACTAGCACTCTCTCGATCGCTATAAGTCTGCAATAGTACAATGATTATCAGAATTAATCACAAGCTCACGTATCGCACGAACTTGTCTAAAGCTTAATTCTCGCGATTAATAAAATGTTGCGTCGCGAATAACTTAAAATTGTCGCGCACGAGAAAAAAAGGACATTTCCCTTTAAAGATTGTGAATAAAGATAATTTCTTTTTTCTTTTCATACTATTTGTTAAGGAATTGCAGAAATTAGATTGAAATCTGATTGAAATATATTTCTTCACAGACAAAAAAAAAAAAAAAAATAATAATAATAAATAATAATAAATTTAAAAAAAAAAATAATGATAATAAAAAAAACCAAAAAAACATAATAAATATCCCTAACTGAAACAAGTGATCTGTAGATATTTTACCTGTATCCCCTTAAACATAAAACATAGGGTTTAGATTCACGTCTATTGGGAGTAACATTGGCCCAAATAAACTCTTCAATTGCCATTTCGGATATTAAGGATGCTCTCTCTCTCTCTCTCTCTCTCTCTCTCTCTCTCTCTCTCTCTCTCTCACACACACACACACGCACGCGCACGCGCGCTGCTCCCCTTCTCTCTCTCTCTCTCTCACAAACACACGCGCGTGCTCTCTCTCTCTCTCTCTCTCTCTCTCTCTCTCTCTCTCTCTCTCTCTCTCTCTCTCTGTGAGTGTGTCTGTACTTAATTATTTATTTAAGTATTTATTCATTTATTCTTAAAATAAACATTGAGAAACTAATCGCATTATTAATAGCTTTTCTGAATTAGTCATTAGAATTAATCATTGAAACAAAAATAACCCATAAATCACGGTTTTTTCACATTTTTGGCGTTAATATATATCAAACAATATGATATATATATATATATATATATATATATATATATATATATATATATATATATATATACGTAAATTTATTGTTCGAATCTAGATAAAAAGAAGCATTATAATTCATTTGATTTTACAACAAAAGTCTATTTCGGTTTAATTTGATGGTAGATTTTACAACATATTCTACATTTATCTTCATTCCATCGATTTTTGTAGACGTCCAATATTGACTTAGATTGGATTGTGATTTCTCAGGAAGAATTACCCGGATAATTAATCACGCATACATGTATTTGTATTTAATTTAAAAAAAAAAATAAAAACAGTTATACATTTTGTATATAAAATGGTAATATTTTCTTTTCTTTTAATATGTATATATGCACACGAAATAAAATCACTATTTTGATGAGAAAAACAAGTAGGATGATTGCAAGCCCTGAAACAATTATTTTCAAAAATTGAATGTTCCATTAAATATGCTCTCTCTCTCTCTCTCTCTCTCTCTCTCTCTCTCTCTCTCTCTCTCTCTCTCTCTCTCTCTCTCTCTCTCTCCGAGGCTCTTTGAATGAAATGATTGTGTTTCACTTTTCAATCGTTATTCTTTAATTTATATTGCAACTGTCCTTTTTTATGTCGGTGGAACAAACCAGGGGCCGCCGAAGAAAACCAACCTTCACCAATTCACGAAGTGAAATGATCGGCTTTCTTCTAATTGCCAATTACTATGGTTGTTCAGTTGGTAGAGTGCTCGCTTCGTATACGTGGGAGGACAAGGGTTTAAACTCCGACCGGGTCTGACCAATACTTGAAAATTGGTAGTTACTGTTCTTTCGCCAAGCACTTGACATTAAGAAACGAAAGTCATCGGGTCCTTCGGATGAGACCTTAAAAACTTATGCCCTTGTCACGGCAGGCATAGCACGTTAAAGAAACGTTCCTGCCCTAAGCGCACTGCAAATGTGAAATTTCTGCCGCTTCACCTATAGTTTGTGACGTCTTGATATAGATAAAATGACCTTAAAAATCGATGTCCAGTGTCACAGCAGGTGTGGCACGTTAAAAAACCCTCCATGCACATTGCCCTTAGCGCACTGGAAAATTAAAAATTCCTGCCGCTTCACGTATAGCGTCTCGATATAATTGAAATATTTTTGACTGATACGTGAAACCCCATTTAATTAACCAATCAATCTAATTGCTATAAGCTTTAGGAATATTGGCCCTCAATGAAAATGTCATTAAGGTTTTCGTCAGAGTATTTAAGGTTCCATTTTTTCCCGATTACCTTTTTTTCATGGAGCCGCGGTGGTCGAATGGTTAAGGCGTTAGCTTTTAAATACAAAACGTCTGATAGCTGTTGGTTGGACCCCGGTCGATCGCAAGATTTTAGAGGTTTGATTTGGTAGTAGTGTCATGTTCTACTTTTTAATATTTATAAAATAATACAATTCAAAAGTAGCACATAACAACCTTTGAATTGTATTATTTTATAAAAATTCAAAAGTAGCGAATGACAGTAGTATAATGGGCAAAGTGGCTTGCTCTGTATTTTTTTTGCGACATCAAAGGCGAGTTAACATGCACTCTAAAGGATTCCATAAATGCATTCTAGTACAGATCAGAAACACGTACACGCACGCGCCACTTGTGCTAAGGTTAATCATCGGTGTAAATAAAATATTTGGCTCATTACGAATAGCGAAAATTGCAGATGCCACATAGATCACTTTAGCCCACCAAACCTTTCAGCCGCCAAAATCTGTCTCTAGGGAGACTAGTTTATATAAGAGTCTTACTCTTGTTCTGGAATCCCTTACTTGTGTAATGTAAACTTGTTTTGTATAATTGGTTAACCAATAAAACACTGTTTAAACTAAAATCTGATTGACATCTTGCGCAATTGACAATGTCAAATAAACATTCATTTAATCAGCATGGCCTTGTAATATAAATCTATTTAATTCTTTCTTTCTCATTTTAATATAAAATAGCTCGAATGTCGATTGACAAAGTACATTTAATATTTGACACATTTTTATTACACGTGAAACGTGAAAAAAAAAATAAAATTAATAATACCTTAAGTGAATATTAAAATGAATAATAATAAAAAATAATAATAAAAATAAAAACCATATCACATTTCGTAATGAAATGTCGTAAAATGTTTCATTATGTTTATGTTACGGAAGTAGAGGGAATTATTTGCAACTAAAAAAAACCATAAAAAACAAATAAAATAAATATTAAATCAAATTACATAAAAATAATAAATCAAATCAAATAAAAATTAATAAACTATACATTTTTTATATATTAATGGATGGTTCGAACTCCGACCGGGTCTGACCTAAGCCTTGAAAGTATTGACTGTTCTTTCGCAAAGCAGTCGGTATTACGAAATGAAAGTCATGGTTTTTTCGTATGGGAACTTAAAATAAACGAGGTCCCGTGTTAAGGTAGACGTAGCACGATAAAGAACCCTGCTGTATAATGTCAAAAGTTTTGCACTTTCGCCTATAACTGGCGATTTCTCGATATAAGTATTATATTCTTGACTGGGATGTTAAACATCATTACTCAACTCGACTCAGACCACCAAATCAGTTATTCTGGTACCAAGTCAACCAGTAAAGAACTACGACAAGGAGAAATGTTTCTAACTTGCGGTCGAACCCAGAACGAAGAGACGCTTTGAGTTTAAAAGCTAAAGCCTTTAACTTTTTTACCATCTGCCAAAGCGGCTCTGCGCTGTCTTCTTTCTATTGAATGAATGCACAATTACTGAAAAACACGCTAGAGTAATGATTCCAACGAAAGGAGCTATATTTATTTGTTTACTGAAAATTCTAAACCAGAAAAAAATTACAGTTTCATTGAATGAATGAACAACTGAAAACACGCCAGAGTAATGATTCCAACGAAAGGAGCTATATTTATTTGTTTACTGGAAATTCTAAACCAGAAAAAAAAATTACACTTGCAGGAAAGGAACTGTTTTTATTTTAAAACAACATCACCCTAGAACGTATAACTGGGTCAACATTATACAAAACAAAAACAGTTTCAAATAACATAATTGTAGCTACATTTATCTTAAGACAGTTTTATGTGGTTGAGCGGTTGCTAGGTTACTTTAAACATCCGTCAGGTTTCCTTTTATTTAGTTTTAATGTCTTATATGTTAAAAAGATTGTAATTACTAAAACTGTAATGTATAGTTTTGACATACTGACAATTGTATTAAGAGATGTAATGGTGATTTGAGCATCATTATAACTAACCAAGTCAGAGACCATATATCATCCGATTTTTATGCTCATTGCCTGACACAAATTATAATTAACCAAGTCAGAGACCATATCATCCGATTTTTACGCTCGATTGCCCGACACCAATTACATTAAATAAAAGTTTACAAAATGCTCAAAGCATTTAAAGAAAACAAGGTGCATGCATTTTGCTATATCTTATATCATAATCATAATCATCACGATGATAGTGATTGTGGTGGTGTTTTTAGTGAAGGTAGTAATGATGATGGAAGTATAGTTGAAGATAGTGAAGGATCTTATGGTATTGTGTTTTAAGGAGTCCTTAAAAACTCATTAAAGACATATTTAAGGATCTTAAAGCCCCACTATGCGGCGGAATGTAGCCTTTTTGCTGCATATATGCGTCCTCTTTATGCGTTAAAATTTCCCGCATAGAAGTGTTGTTACACGTTCATGCGGCAACACCGCTATGTGGCGTTACAGAGTTATCTGTAACACGTATCTGTTATATACAATGATAATAAAAAAGGCTGTTTTAGATATTAAAAAAAATGAAGTTGGCACAGGAATAGCTGGATGTTTTGTTTTAACACACGATGCGCAAGCAAATAGACAAAAGTTACATTTTTGAATACCTCAAAATGAAAGCGTAAATGTGACAACAATTTTAAAAATATTGTGTTTAGCATCAGCAATTTTTAAGATATTCTTGATGAAAACGAGGTTATTCAATTCTAACGTTTAACCGGTCTACCTTGTTTATTCGCGAACCAAGAGTGCCTTTTTGGGAAAGTGCTACATCAGCAGGTCGGCATTCCGCAGACAGGGATTACACCCTGTCCGTAACATTATCCTGTCACCGACTGAACCAGTTGATACTTTGTCCTCCTGGGCGAGGCAGCAGTATATCAGATTTTAAAGTCCCATGTATGAACCAGCATTGGAACCCACGCCTTTCAACTCTCGAGGCGGACGTTCTATCACTGATCCTCAGATGGAGTAAAAAAAAGCGATTTATAATACTGATGGAGTTAAAATTAAAATGTCTTGCAGTTAAATTTCATTTCCAAAACCAACCATCAATCTTATTTTATCAACATTTCTTTATTCAAGGTTACGTAATTTATAGCAAAAATAAGATGGTTTCTTTTTCTTTTTAAATGCATAATTGCATAATATTCTAAAATCACAATAGATCACCAGTCTAATTTAAGCCGCCTGACATCCTCAAAGCGACCTAGTTCTAATAGTTTATCTCTAATCTGTAAACAACAGAAAATCAATTTTTAATTTTTAATTTTTTCAAAAAAAAATATTTATTAATTTTTTGAAATCTATTTTTAACAATATTTTTAAAATTCAGCAATGGATTTTGATTTTCATTTGAATTACATAATTTTATTTTATTTATTTTTTTGCACAACTGATATTCCGGCAACTTGATATGTCTATTTCAGATATTGCATGAGTCTCAGTGATGATCGAGGGCGGGGCTCGAGAACTTTTTTCTTTGTTTTTGAACTACGCTTTGTCATTATTTTTAACAAGTCAGCTATGAACTAGATTTTCATTCAATTTTTTTTAAAATTGATATTGTTGAGTTGCAGACATTGCATGAGTCTCAGTGATGATCGAGGGCCGGGCTCAAGAACATTATTCTAACGCATGTAATCTGTGATTTGTTTACATACGATGCTTCTGTAATCATTAAACAAGTTAGCTATGAACTAGATTTTCATTTAAATAACGTAATTATTTTGTTTAAAACTGATATTCTTGCAACTTGATATGTTTGTTTCAGACATTGCATGAGTCTCAGTGATGATCGAGGGCGGGGCTCGAGAACTTTACCCTAACCCATGTTATCTGTGATTTGTTTACAAACCATGCTTCTGTCATCATTTAAACAAGTCAGCTATGAACTAGATTTTCATTTAAATTACGTAATATTTTTTGTCAAAACCGATTATGTCGCAACTTGATACGTTTGTTGCAGACATTGCATGAGTTTCCGTGATGATCGAGGACGGGGCTCGAGAACATTATTATAACCCATGTACATGTAATTCATGACATCTTTCTGTCAACATTTTATTGTTACATGTAGAATTTTGCTGATTTGAAATCCATGCCATTACTCTCCAATGTCATTTTATTTATTTATTTTAAAATATTTCTAGTAACCTGAACACAATGGAGAGAATACAATCCTTTTAATCCAAGATTGTTCTCGAAAAAATGACCTTGCATGATTTTAGATGTTTGTTTATTACATTACCTGTTCATGAAAGTAAATTTTAGTTCCTAAATTGATTTCAAGGTGTAAAACAAGTTAACATTTATAATCAAAACTCATCAAATACTTTTTTCACTAACCACCGACAAGGTTCGCATCCCAGTTGGAATGTTTGTCGATGGTCAATCTTTTCCTCCTGTTTCCTTTTCCTCCGATTTTTGCATAATCCGGGAACTAACAGCCTCGATATAAATTAAAGAATATTGACTTGGGTGTCAAACATTATTCCATTCCAATCTTTGTTAATTGCATAAATGATATATAACAAGATACCTCTATGGCTCATGCTTTAACCACATCAGACACT
Source organism: Tegillarca granosa (assembly GCA_029721355.1). Taxonomy (NCBI): domain Eukaryota; kingdom Metazoa; phylum Mollusca; class Bivalvia; order Arcoida; family Arcidae; genus Tegillarca; species Tegillarca granosa. Next base: position 25,906,586 of record CM056602.1, on the reverse strand, counting down.
GTGGCCCAAAATCTGGGAGTGCACTGTACATGTAAATCAAAATGCTGCACGCGTTGAGTTTGATGGCTAACGCCTTAACAACATCAGACACCGTGGCCTGATATCTGAGAGTACAGTGTACATGTAACTCAAAATGCTGCACGCGTTGACTTTGATTGCTGACACCTTAACCACATCAGACATCGTTGCCTGATATCTGAGAGTACAGTGTACATGTAACTTATCTTGCTGCACATGTTGAATTTGATGGCTAACGCTTCAACCACATCGGACACCATGGCCTAAGATCTGGGAGTACAGTGTACATGTAACTCAAAATGCTGCAGGTGTACAATTGGATGGCTACTGCCTTAACCACATCAGACACCGTGGCCCAAAATCTGGGAGTGCACTGTACATGTAAATCAATATGCTGCTCGCGTTGAATTTGATGGCTGATACCTTAACAACATCAGACACCGTGGCCTGATATCTGAGAGTACAGTGTACATGTAACTTAAAATGCTGCACATGTTGAATATGATGGCTAATGCTTTAACCACATCGGACACCGTGACCCAAAATCTGGGAGTGCACTGTACATGTAAATCAATATGCTGCTCGCGTTGAATTTGATGGCTGATACCTTAACAACATCGGACACCGTGGCCTGATAACTGAGAGTACAGTGTATATGTAACTTAAAATGCTGCACGTGTTGAGTTTGATAGCTAACGCCTTAACAACATCAGACACCGTGGCCCAAAATCTGGGATTGTGCTGTACATGTAAATCAAAACGCTACAAGTGTATAATTTGATAGCTAATGCCTTAACCACATCAGACATCGTTGCCTGATAACTGAGAGTACAGTGTACATGTAAATCAAAACGCTACACGTGTATAATTTGATGGCTAATGCCTTAACCACATCAGACACTGTGGCCCAAAATCTGGGAGTGCACTGTACATGTATCCCAAAATGCTGCAAGTGTTGAATTTGATGGCTAATGCCTTAACAACATCAGACACCGTGACCCAATATCTGAGAGTACAGTGTATATGTAACTTAAAATGCTGCACGTGTAGAATTTGATGGATAATGTCTTAACCACATCGGACACCGTGGTCTAAGATCTGGGAGTACAGAGTACATGTAACTCAAAATGCTGCAGGTGTTGAATTTTATGGCTAATGCTGACACCGTGGCCTAAGATCTGGGGGTACAGTGTACATGTAAATCAAAATGCTAAACATGTTGAATTTGATGACTGATACCTTAACACATCAAACGCCGTGGCCTAAAATCTGGGAGTGTACTGTACATGTAAATCAAAACGCTACACATGTATAATTTGATGGCTAACGCCTTAACCACATCAGACATCGTGGCCCAAGATCTGGGAGTAAATAAGTTTTCGATATTTATGGATGACTAAGTTATAAAAACATATGACCTCCATTTTCTCGTAAAAAATATTGTGTAATCAAACTGTTACTCTTTAGACCAATACAACTAACACAAGTCTTTAAAATAATATTTGAATTAAGATAACTACGGTGGCACAGAGGTGACATGAAATATATTTTTCGTATTACGTGCGCACGTAGTAACCAATACGTGCGCACGTATTGCCTATTACGTGCGCACGAATTAACCTATTACGTAACAGAGTAATACGTGCGCAAGTATTGGTTACTACGTGCGCACGTAAAAGGTATTACGTGTGCACGTAATATGTAAAATATATTTCATGTCACCTCTGTGCCACCGTAGATTACAGTGTATTTCTGTACAAATTTTAATATGATTGTGAGTTAAAGTTAAGATATTAGAGAATTCGAAAACAAAATTTATGAAGTTCTATAAAAGACTGAAATTAAAAATTGTTCTGTAATTTCAGATCGTTTGATCTATTTATTTTCAAAGCAACACATAACAATGTATGCTGGTAATTTTCTAGAAAATCGTTTGATCTGTTTTATTTAAAAGCAAGTTATAAAATACAACTCACGCTGATGTATATCGCTAGAACGATCATACGCTCAATTGAGTTTCTACACCTTTAATGTTTGCAAAATAATTCCCCCGTGGAAAAGCAGTGAAAACCCGTTTTAAACAACTAATTTGCATAATGTAAAAAATATACAATTACAAATATCATAATTACTACAAGAGTATTTAAAATATTGGATGCAATTTTAATTTTGTCAAAAGTTTTATTGATTTTCTTAATAACTCCGTATCTTTGAATCTTTTTCTTAGAGCATTTCTATATCTAGGGTACCCGACTGGAAAACTCATTAATTCAATTGAAAGTACAAGAATTATTGCTTTAGATTTCAGATTATTTGAACATCAAATAAACCAAAAAGCATTTATTTCTTTACAATAAATCTGCTCAAGTCAAATTACAAGATCTTAATTCCTTCAATCTTATAAGATATTTTTATCTTTTTATGACCTACATATTTTAGCTATATTTTAATATACTAATTATTAATTTATTGATCATTTTTGTCAAGCGAGATAAATTAATATTGTAGATTATCATATATATATATATATATATATATATATATATATATATATAACAACTCTCAATAAAATATCAAGGCCATATGATACGGAAGATGCAAAGGCTGGCTGCTGATTCGTGCTATGTTTTCGAGGCCATGCTAGGTATGTTCTAGTTCTTTGGCAAAATATTTAATTTCAAAGTGCCTTCTGTGGAAATTTTAGGGAGGGGAAAAAGGAGCGTTCTTGTCTTTCTTTCAATGGTGCTTGCTCCTTCTTTCGGGACACGCATTCATAGCACTAATATAGGTGAAGTGGTAAACAGGGGTGGACTGGTCTGTATTTTCAAAGGTACTTGCTCTTTTAAACGAGACAGCTCAACGTTATTATTACCGAGGAAAAACACTTATATGAAATGGTGTGGTGTTTATTTCCAGCGTACTTGTTTTTTTAATCCAGACACGTCATCATAACCGAAGAAAGTACTACGTAGCTCAGTTGTTAGAATGCTCGTGTTATTTGTTGGAGGTCTGGGTTTGAACTCCGGCCGGGACTGAGCAAGACTTGAAAATAGGAAGTGACTATTCTTTTACCAAGCATTTAGAAATAAAAGTTACGGAATCCTTTGGAAGAGACCTAAAAACCAATACCAAGTGTCACTGCTGGGGTCGCACGCTAAAGAACCCTCCCTGCACATTGCCCTGTGCGCACCACAAGGGCCAAAATTTCTGTCACTTCATCTTTAACTGGTGACGTCACGATATAAGTAAAATATTCTTGACTGGGAAGTAAAACCCTATTAAATCAGTCAATCAACATATGTAACTTGGTTTTCGCGCAGTACTTTTTCTTTTGGTATATTACATACGCGTATGTTACACGGTCAGTACTAGCTAGAATAACGCCAGTTTTGCGGAATAAGACTCAATATTGATTGGATTATGAAAGATTTATATCTTAGTTCCTTGCAACATAAAAAGAAAAATAGTTTAAAGATCGTGACAATTAATCTTCTTATGTATTTCAGAATTCTTGCATCCTTCATTGCTGTTTGATCTTTTTTATCTTTTAAATCAATGTTCTTTAGTTTTAAATCCTAGATTAGTAAATGCTAAAATAGTTTTAAAACGATTTCGTTTAATATATTTGTTAAGTGTCAGTTAGGCAGTTATTTTATGTTTTATAAATTCAACAAACCATATTTTTGGAATTTGAACTGTGGCAGATTGTATACATTGCCATCTTGTCGTCGTTTAGCGTTAAAAGTAAAAAGAACATTTCAGAAACAAGCCCGACTACGTCTTTTTTACCAACAAATTACGTAGGCGATGATTTTATAAACATTTTTCTTGTTTTATCATCAGAGACATCAGACCCTTTCAAGATGAATCAGACTCTCAAGTTGACAAAAAAAAAAAAAAAAAAAAAAAAAAAAAAAAAAAAAAAAAAAAAAAAAAAAAACGAGCGTCATTCTTGCTTTCGGTATAAAATTGATTACATATTAGGATTGAAGTCATTGCAATATGTATCTAATATAAAACTAACAATTATCCACAATATTTATCATAATAAGTTTCGGAACGCAGAAGGAAAAGTGGTTAAGCCGCCGATTTAAGCCTCCGAGTAATTTATTAGTTTGCGTCTAATTAGCGATACGTACGTTTTTAGACGATATTACACGGATTATTGTTTAGTATTTCAATCACAACCTAACCAAAAACCAGTTGATCTGACATCTTTCCGCGGAGTAAAAAACTAAAATTTCTGGAGGACAGCATTATAACGCCGCATAGCGGTGATGCCGCATAAACGATCTCGACACGTCTATGCAGGGAATTTCGTAGCACGTGTTGTAACAGGTTTATGCGGCAACACCGCTATGTGGCGTAACATATAGTTATAAAGAAAAAATATCAAACAAGGCCTATAGATGTAAAGCTTACGTATTTATTGTGAACATGGCTTAAATAACTGAAATAAAAACATAACAAAATAAGCCTTAACATATCCTCACAAGTTACTTTAATGCATTGGTACGGGTGCCGACACGTACTCTCTGCAACAATGAAAATTAATAATGATAATAATAATAATAATAATAATAATAATAATAACAACAACAACAACAACAATAATAATAATAATAATAATAATAATTATTATAATTATAATTACTAAATAAATAATTAAATAAATAAAAATTGCAAGTCGTGATTAGGAGATACTGAGTCGTTATTACGACTTGAATGATTTTCTGTATATGTCACGTGACGGCTTCCGTACATGGGAGAAAAACAATCGATTGTGGTCTAACGCATTAAAAACATTAAACAACTTTTATAAAATCGATTTGCATTTAGGCTTGAAACATTAAAAGATAAAATTTGATGAATGTTGTTTAAGCATTAATGACCTATATAATGATATAAAAATTTGAAGCATTATCAACTCGGGCGTAAGCAAGTCAATCAAGACACCATGTTAACAAATATAAAGACCAATGACGTTCAACAACGGACGTGCTAAAGGCATAATATGAAGATGACTGCAAGTGTTGGTTTTTTCTTTATTATTTCTACGATTTTACTGCTTATTTGCAAAAGGTTAGGAAGAAAAAAGTTATCATTTGACTGTCCGAAAATCACTCTCTCTCTCTCTCTCTCTCTCTCTTTCTCTGTGTGTGTGTGTATGTGTTCCATAAGATAATGCAGAAGACATTATACGTTTACAACAAGTGTCTTTAAATAAATAAAAAAATCATTATATAAATAAATAAATAAAAAATAGAATAAAATAAATGAATAAATAAAAAATAAAATTAAATAAATAAATAAATAGAATAAAATAAATGAATAAATAAAAAATAAAATTAAATAAATAAATAAATAAATAAAAATAAATAAATAAATAAATAAATAAATTGAAAGGAATAAACGTTTGCAGTTGAGTCAACACACAGAAAAAAAATATTTTAAATATCTTCACAAAAATAATAAAAAAAATAACAACTTCGGAGACACAAATCTGGATCATTATAAACCGATTACATGAATTACTAATAAAGAAGACCGCAAATTCATATACATGTACGTGTCTGTCATTTTAACATATTTTTGATGGATAGACTATAATGATTATTCTTAGAAAATAAACGATTCACCGACTTCCTGGAAAACATTTTTTTTTTTTTTTTTTTTTTTTTTTTTTTTTTTTTTTTTTTTTTTTTTTTTTTTTGAGAGTGAAAATTTGATTTGCATAGGAGTCATGAATATTGAATTAAAGACTGTATCAGAAAACAAATTGATTCTTTATTATCTAGTTTTGGGCTGTTCTGGGGCCAGTATCTCGAAGCTCTCTTAAGACTAACGAATACTTAACGTGTACTTACGATGATCTTAAAACATTCACCTGTATCTCGAAGCATTCGTAAGTAGGACCATAACCGGAACGTTCTCTTAACTTTAAGAGAGGAATGGACCTCCCTTAACTCTTACTTACGATCCGTAACCACGTGGTAGAAGAAAGAAAACATTGTCCAAACTTTCCATTTCTGAGAAAAAGTGTAAAAACTCTCTCTCTCTCTCTCTCTCTCTCTCTCTCTCTCTCTCTCTCTCTCTCTCTCTCTCTCTCTCTCTCTCTCTCTCACACGTCCGCGCGGGCGCATAGAAAATTATTAATTGTATTACAATAAATTCACATTTGATTTTTTCAAAGTCACGATTATTATGCTTATACCAATGTGTTAGCTCATTTAGTTGAGTAGAATGTTGCGTTCCATCCACCAGTTTTCATTTTTCATTGCAATTTAGCAGTTTTGTTTTTGACCAATCCTACCACTTTTTCTATATCTCTTTACCAGTTCGCTTTCCTCAAGAAACAGCATTTTTAATTTTGATAATTAACCTCCATTTTTTTTTTCAATTTGTTTTAAAAAATATTTATTATTATTATTATCATTATTATTATTATTATAAGTGTCGGGTTTAGTTAATTGGTATAGGAAGCGGGAGTTACAGAAAATACCCGCTGACCATTTCATGTACTCGTTCAGCAACTAATGCAGATGTGATTGTAATAAAAGAAATTGACACCATGGTTTTTTTAATTGAAAGAAAGTCTGTAAAACTAGTCCTTCTATTTATCAATTTTTCTATTAACTATAGTAATTTTAGCATAAACTGTTTAAAACATTGATAAAGTCATTTTTTTTTCATTTTTTTTTTATTTTTTATTTTTTTATTTTTACAATTCAATTCCATTACTTGTCGAACAAATAATGTTTAGGTGTTTCTTACGGTAAAATTCCACACATGCGCTAATTATCGGTAATTACAGCACCAATATCTTTAGACTGTTGTATAAATCCATAAAAGACACTGGGTTTTTAATTTTACAGCATATAACGCTTTAAGAATTATTGATCAAGAAGCGATTTACTTTTTATTTTGAATTTTCACCTTTAAAGTCCCGCTTTAACATAATTGACCAATCAATCTAACTGTTATTTATAAAATATTACAGATTTTAAGATTTGTGAACGAAACGAACAGCATGACGTTCCGGACGCAAGGTCTTCGTAACTCCTATCTTAAGAGAGGTTTCAGTATGTTTCGAGATACCCGTGTACACCTACCGTAACTTACACTTAAAATACACGTATAATTTACTTAAGTATAGGATTTACGAGAGCTTCGAGATACTAACCCCAGGCTTCGAAATCTTATCTAAATTCTTTGAAAATGGTACATAATCTGGTTCTATTGTTTCGAGAAAACTAAAATTTATTGCTTTTCATTTCATAGTTGTGTATTTTTATTAACTTAGTATCGACACGAGAAGATAAAATACATGTAAATTTTATTCCGCTGCGTTCTAAAAAATTAACAACAAAAAATAATTGAATTTGTTAATTAAACTAAATAAAAAAGATTAAATCGTGTTTATTTTTTTTTTTTTTTTAAATTCAAGCCTAGCATAAAACATATTTAAAACTTATCTGGTATAAACCATTAACAATTTTTTAAACCCTGTTCGACGGCAGAGTGGCCGGAAAGAGTTAGGTGTCCTTTCACGGTTTTTAATAATAAAAAATCTTTGTTAAGACGCTTCCATACACCCGCATCTGGATACCAGCTTTGGAGTTAAGACAACTAACTATACAAATGATTGTATTAAACTAGAAAGCCCAATTGTTGGAGTTAGTTCCCCCGAGTTTTCGTATACTGCTCACGCTTTGAACTTCAGATTCACAAAAATTTTGTATAAATTATGTCATTTGTTTCGTATTGATCAGAGTAAATAAATAAATAAATAATTATTATTATCATTATGTCGTTGTTGTTGTTGTTGTCGTCGTCGTTGTTGTTGTTGTCGTCGACGTCGTCGTTGTTGTTGACATGATTTTTGTTGATTATCTGTTTATAACTTGCTCTGTCTATATATTTTTATTTTTCAAATATGTAAGTTTTTCTTTACTTTCTTTTCTTTCTTTCTTTCTTTTCATTTTTTTTTCTTCGCTTATATTTTAGTCTCTTTTCTGCATTATCTTTGTGCAGTTAGTTTAGGTAGGATTTTGTTGTTGTTGTTGTTAATGTTGTAAATACCATGTGCATTATGTGCACGTTGTCTTGTTTTTATGCGGAAATCATTAATCATATTAAAACTATAACTGATTTTGCATTACGTGTCTGCGAAAGTTAATGAGTTTTTATGAATCACGTTTTTATATTTTAAATATTTAATCTTGATACTATACCTTTATAGACAACTGCGGTAGCTCAGTTGGTAGAGTGATTGCTTCGTAAGTAAGAGGTCTTGGATTCGAACCCCGGCCGGGTCTGACCCAAGACTTGAAAGTGGTTAGTGACTGTTCTTTCGCTAAGCACTCGGTTTTACGAAATGAAAGTCACGGTTCTTTCGGATGTCAGCTAAAAATTAACGAGATCCCTTGTCAAGGTAGGCGTGGCAAGATAAATAACACTGCTGTAAAATGCCATCAGCGCAACGCACAGACAAAATTTCTGCTAATTTATCCTATAGCTGGCGATTTCTCGATATAACTGAAATATTCTTGACTGGGGCGTTAAACACTATGACTCAACTCAACTCAATTATACTTGCATAAATGCAAATTCTATTGGTTAAAATACTAGCAGTAAGCTCTTAATATATTTTTATTTACTAAAACAGAATCCCTGATCCCAGGAGATATAAATCACTTAGAAAATCATAATTAAAGAATAATTATAAGATTAAGACAGAAAAAACAAGTTTTATATTTGGTTTCCTACTGATTGCATTCGGTTCAAGCAGTCACGAAAACCTTAATGTTTGTAAATCACTTTTTTCGTCTACCTCTTGCACTTGATGACGTCGCAACTGAAGTGATATGAAATTGACTTTGACATGAAGCCTGGTGAATTGTGACAATTAATTTCTTTTTTAAAAAATACTAACATTAAATTAAAGTAAACGTCACCCTACACCGTCTTAAAAAAGAAATTTTGAAAAGTCTATGGTAGCCATTTTGAATGCATCTCTCAAAGACTTGAAAATTATTTGGCACAGTATCATGCCTAAAGAATTAAAAAAATACCTTCATCGTCATTTTGCAATGACCAAGTATTAATCATTATTTAATTTGAAGGGACCTTGGGGGCCTAGATTGCAATTCCTAACTTACAGATCATAGTGTGAAAAAGGATTTATTTTTTTCTTTATTTTTATCTTATTGTTATTTATTTATTTAATTATTTATTTTTGCCGACGATAAGTGGATTTATTTTCCGGTTTCTTCAATCATTCCAGAAGTTGCCGTTTCGCTATTCTTTACTTGCCTAAAGCAAAAGACATTTTGTGAAAATCTTAAAAACAATAACAAATTTTATTGATGAATAAACGTTGTGGTATAAACCATTATCTTTTAAAAAATCTTACGTTGCCATGTTGTATCATCAATAACATAATACTTGTAATTAACCAAATTTTTATTAAAACATCTTCATCCATTTGCCAAAAAAAAAAAAAAAAAAAAAAAAAAAAAAGACAAATTTAACACCCGGATGTAATTTACTTTCTGACACACGTGAAGTTCTGTAATTAGTGTAATTTATATGCGGATATTTAGTTCATTACTGAAGAAACGGCATTGATTTACTTGTCACGTTTTTCCTCATAGCTACAATATATAATAAATAACACATCTGTGTAATTAATCGTCTGCATGTTTTGTAATTATGGAAACGTGAACACTTTTTATAGTAGATATATATATCTCCCTTAAAAAAACAACAAATGTTGAATTTAAAATAAAATAGTATATAAACCTAGTTACATTTATATAAGGCATATTTTTTTTTTTCGCAAAGTGAACATTCTTAAATGTAGTAAAATTTATTAATCTTTTTGTTTAAAAAAAAATGAAAAAATTAAATTTTTCACACTGCATTGTTCGCGTAAGTTTTGTTTGCAAAGTGTCAAAGTTTTTCATTTTTTTATATGAAAAATCATTTTTCATATTTGAATTTTAAAAAAAATGCTTAACACATAGGCATATTCATTATTTGAATAGCTAGCACAGGTTAAAAAAACATCGCTTGGGCAAAAGAATAAAAATACTGTATTTGTCATATTACACCATATTGATGAACTTAATGATTTTATCAATAAAGCAGATTTTTCTGATCAATATAACACAGACATAAGTGTCAATAACTTTAATGAAATTTTAAAAAGTGCATTTAGACCATATTGTGATATATACAAGCCGAATTCAAGGGAACCGGGGTAAAAATCTGATACACGTAAACACATCACTGATGACAAACCATGGTTTAACAAACATTGCAAAAGTGCACATCACAAATACTTACATTCACTCTCGGAATTCAACAAAAATAAAAATCAATCAACCCACGAACAATTACTTAGGGACAAAAGGGAATATAAATTATTGGAAAATAAACTTAAGCGAACTTACTTGAAACAAGAAGGAAACATGCTATCCAGTCTACGTATACATAATCCGAAAAAGTTTTTCTCTATATTTTCACGACCAAAAATGCGGGCTAATCAAATTTCATTGGATGAATTCGAAAAACATTTCAGCGACATTTTCAATAATAACACATCTACAGACCGTAAACATAGTGACCCAGGAATAGATTTTTTACCAGACTTTGAGGAACTGGATAACCCTATAACACCAGCAGAAATAGAACAATGTATTAAATCATTAAAGAGGGGGAAAAGCTGTGGGGAAGATGAAATTTTAAATGAGTTTTTTATTGAATCTAAGTCCATTTTATTACCTTATTTAACTTTTATTTTTAACAATATATTTGATTCTGGTATATTTCCATCAGCATGGTCTTCAGTCGTAATCGTACCTATATTTAAAACAGGTCAACAGAATGATCCTAATAATTATCGGGGTATTAGTCTAATTAGTCATTTTTGTAAGCTTTTTACTAGTATTCTTAATAATCGTCTGCTAGCATGGGCAGATAATCATGATATACTGACGGATGCACAGTTTGGTTTCCGTCCAGGTTTGGGTACACGTGATGCAATTTTTGCACTTCACTCCATCATTACTAATTCATTGTTAAACAAAAATAGGTTGTACTGTTGCTTTATAGATTTTTGTCGTGCTTTTGATTCTATTAATAGACCATATTTATTTTATAAAATTTCGAAACTTGGTATCAAAGGCAAACTATTATCACTTATAAAATCAATGTATAACAATGTTAAATCTTGTGTTACTGTAGACGGTTTTTATTCACAACATTTTAGAAACAATATTGGTTTAATGCAAGGGGAGGTAATCTCTCCTATATTATTTTCATTGTATGTTAACGACTTTGAAGTTAATTTTTTAAAAAACACCGAATGTTGTTATGAACTACAGGATTTGTCCTTATTTTTGTTAATGTATGCAGACGATTTAGTTTTATTTTCCGAATCACAAGAGGGTCTACAAAACATGTTAAATGCTTTATATGAATATTCTGAAAAATGGGATTTGAAGGTTAATTTAAGTAAAACTAAAATTGTTATATTTCGTAATGGTGGTTATGTTAAAGAGTATGAAAAATGGTTTTATTGTAATAATGAAATAGAAATTGTTAATCAGTTTAATTATTTGGGTTTTCTTTTGAATTACAATGGTAAATTTCATGTAACACAACAACAGTTTGCATCACAAGGTAGAAAAGCAATGTATTCTCTTAAGAGTAAAACTAAAGATTTATTTTTAAATACTGAAACCATGTTATCATTATTTGACACTTATGTGTCCAGTGTATTACTATATTCTTGTGAAGTTTATGCAATGCATGAAGGGAAATTTTTAGAACAGGTTCATTTAGATTTTTGTAAAAATGTTTTAGGTGTGAAAAGTTCGACAACTAATGCTATGATTTATATTGAATTAGGCAGATTACCACTTTAAGTCACTAGGAAAATTCGTATGTTTAAATATTGGTTTAATCTTCTAAATTCTAAAAATTGTATATTATTAAATTGTTATAATGTTTTACTAAGGTTGGGTAATAAGCACATTTCAAATAAATTTATATGGACAAATTTTATAAAGAAGGAGCTTGAGTCTCTTGGTCTTGGCCACATTTTGTATAATCAAAATATAATTAACGTAGATGTTGCTTTGTGTGAGATTAGACAAAGGCTTGAAGATACTTGTAAGCAACATTTATACTCCATGTTAGAAACCTCTACAAAGTCTTCAATATATAGATTTTTAATTGACAATTTTACTTTGCAATATTATTTATGTAAGCCTATTCCAAGTCATTACAAAAAAATCTTGTCTAAATTCAGGTTATCTTCTCATTGTTTATCCATTGAAACAGGTCGTTATAATAACAAAAAACGAAATGAAAGATGTTGTATATTTTGTAACGGTGTTATTAAAAAGAATATCTTTTTATTTTGGAGTGTAAAACATATACCAATATTAGAAAACAATTTATTAAACCATACTACTGGGTCAAACCAAGCATGTACAAACTTATACAGTTGCTCAGCATCAACAATGTCAAACAATTATGCAATCTAGCGAAATTTTTATACAATGCTTTAAATATTAGAAATAATGTTTAACTTTATATCATTATATTTATACTTTATATTTATTATCTCTCCTGGTAATGCTGTTTATTTATGTATACACATATTCTGCTCACTGAACATTGTTTATATTACGTAATTATATATATTGTAAATCCAATAAGTTGTAATTAACTTACGGAATAAAGAAATTGAATTGAAATTGTCATTTATGGTATAATGACGTCATTAAGAGCCAATTAAATTTTTATTTTCGTGTAAATGCCGTGGCTCTTCCAGGTAAACCAAACAACAAATTGGCACATGCAATTCAATTTCAATTCAATTAATCTTTATTGGCATTAAACGTACAAATGTTTATAGCCACAAAATCCAAGGTGGCAAAAATTACAAGAGCCTTAACTATATATATATATATTATTTGATAATAAAACAATTTACCACATTCAGATATCTGACTACACCACTGTTGTTTATACTGATCTTGTAACACTCTCTTTACTAAATAAAAATTTTGAAAACAAAAATCCTGTTGAAACCATATATAAGACAAGCCTAAAGAGTCTAATAAATGCTGAACTTGAAAAGCCCAATTTAAACAATTATAGCTACATTCATTATCAGCATCAAGTCTCAAAACATTGTAAACATTATGTAACAGAGTATTTTGATCACCAATTATTTTCAACCAATATTTTAAAATTCTTAATTTTCTAATATATGAGGGAGGAAATCTTCCTAGCTCTCCATAAACAGCTGCATTACTTGAGGATTTTTTAACATTTAGTATACGTTTATAAAATTTTAGATGTAGACGTTCAATATCTTCGGCGGAGTGAAAACCCCACACTTCAGCTCCATAATTTAAAATTGGTGAAACCATAGAGTCAAAAATATGCAAACAATTTGATGTAGGTAACAAAACTTTATTTAAGACATTTGATAAACCATTCACCGCTTTAGTACCAATTTCACAAATCCTTTTTTGAGTTTGATTCCATTTGCCATTTATGAAAAAGTTTACACCTAAATAAACAAAATTCTTTACATTTTGTACTAAAACACCATTATAATAAATTGCCGATTTAACCATTCTATTACCAGTATGAAACACCATTGCTTTTGTTTTCTCAACATTAACCTCAATTTGCCATTTTTCACAATATATTTGTAATTTATTTATCAACAATTGTAAACCCTTTTCAGACTTGGAAAATAAAACTGTGTCATCTGCATATAACAAAGAAAATAAGTTAACATTATCAATATCGAACATATCACAACCGTTTGCATCTAAAGATTCTTGCATATCATTAATAAATAGTAAAAATAGTAAAGGTGAAAAAGGTTCACCTTGTTTTACCCCACAATATGAATTAAAATATTCAGACGTGTTACCATTGTATTTTACACAAGATTTGACATTACTATACATAGATTTTAAGATATCAACAATTTTAGAACTTATACCAGAAGAAAGTAATTTGTACCACAATATATTTCTAGGAATTTTATCGAAAGCTTTTTTAAAATCTATAAAAACACAATAAACCTTCTCTTTTTTACTTAAGACCTTGGCAATTATTGCATGTAAAATAAATAAACAGTCAACTGTTGATTTATTAGGTAAAAAACCAAACTGGTTGTTTACTATTTTATTGTGAATATCAGTCCATTTCATCAACCTATTATTTAATATCAATGAGAACATTTTAGCAATAACAAGTATGAGTGTGATGCCTCTAAAATCATTAACATCAGATGTATTACCTTTTTTAGGTACAGGAACAATCATACCTTTAGACCACATATCTGGATAAATACCAGTTTCAAACACATGATTAAAAATAATGACTAAGTATGGTGCTATAAGGTCAGATACACATTTGAATATCTCAGCAGATAAACCATCTATACCTGGGCTTTTGCCATTGTTCATATCATTAATAACATCTAAAACTTCATCAATTACAATATAAGAATCTAACATATCATCAGACTTAAAACTTTCCTCAGACTCAGGTGGAAAATTATCACTTACAACATCACCATACATCGCTTTAAAATACTCAAAAAAAATCATTGACCTCAAGTTTTGTGTTTTGACTATTTCCACCTTGTTTCATCTTTTTAATTGTGTTCCAAAACTTTTTCGGTTGTGTTTTTGCAATGTTACACAACCGTTTACCTTGCATATGTTTATAACGTACTTTATGTTTCTTCTTTATTTTATTATATTTGTTACGTTGTCTAGCAAAAACATATCTATTCATATCAGTACGACAACGATTATATTCATTTCGCAACTGAACATATTTGGCCCTCTCAGCACCACATTCACTATTAAACCATTTATTTGAATTACAATTATTGTTAACCTTATTTAAAATAATGTTTTTACCAAAACATGTAACAGCTGTATTATATATGGTTGAACAAAAGTCATTAACAACAACATTAATGTCTGTATTTTCTTGGATATTGGATACAATTTTATCCAATTCCGATAAATTATCACAAAATAAGTTCCTGAAATCTTTAACTTTCTTATCATCCCACATTAATTTAGTTTCAAATTATATTCAATAACTTTTTCATCACAAATTAGATTACATTTTAAAGAAAAATACAAGGGCAAATGGGGTGAAAATTCTAACTGATCTAACACTTCAAAATTACATATGTAATACATAGCATCAGATTCTAACAGTAAATAATCAATTAAACTAGCACCTGTATCAGAACAATAAGTATATCTACCAACATACTTATCTTTGCCAAGCCTACCATTACCAATTATAATACCCGTACTTTTACACAAATTAATAAGTCACCTACCATACATGTTAATGACTAGATCTTGGGTAGATCTCTCAATATATTCTTCAAAAAAATTAGAATCAATATCCAGGGTACCTACTCTGGAGTTTAAGTCGCCAACTACAAATAACTTACCAAGATTTTATATTTAACGACACTTTCTTCGAACATTTCAAAAAAATCTAAATCATTTCTTTTTAACGTGCAGTCAATTTTTACTTTTAATTTAAGACCGCGGTTTTTAAAAAAGTAAAACTCTTGGTCATATACGACATTATAATTAGGTGACGCCATTGGAAGTAACAGTCATGATGTTCGAAAACGTTCTTTTTGTAATGAGTATTGCATGAAGTTATGTCAAACGGAACATTGTTCGTTTTTTCCCGCCGTCCCTCACAAAAAACCTCGGATGTGGACGCCTGAATACCCACAGAATGCTTTGGATCGGTGAAAAGTTCAGCAGATAACAAGATGACGCGATAATTAGTCAGATAAAAAACCGTCGGGTTTTTTTTTTTTTTTTTTTTTTTTTTTTTTTTTTGTATGACGGAAAGGCCGAGTAAATGTTTCATTTAGACGTTATGTTGTTAACGTCACTTATTTCCTAATCGCACGACTCAATGTAATAGTAGCGATGCGATTAGTATTTATCACAGGGGTAATGAGGAAATGCACAGTTAATGCAGATATTGTTCGATTATATATGGATTTTCTCATTTGCTAGTTATTAACCAAAATATGTTATGAAAATTGCTCGCGAATAATAAATAAATACACATATAATAAAGTGTGTGTGTGTGTGTGTGTGTGTGTTGTATTTTTTTTTTTTTTTAAACCTGGCAACCTTTCAGAATATATTGAATCTTTGACATGAATTGAAGTTTTAATGGCAGTCTTTTTTCTATGTTTACAGCTTAAAGCTTTACTCGCATAAACCTCTCTCTCTCTCTCTCTCTCTCTCTCTCTCTCTCTCTCTCTCTCTCTCTCTCTCTCTCTCTCTCTCTCGTTTTTGTGCTCTTTCTTTCATTAAAGATTCCCGTTTTTAGGTACGGTCTTTACAATGGTGTAAATTATAATTGAACAATCTTTTTAAGCCAATTTAATCTTGAATAATCGCTATCGGAAATAAGCATTGAAGTCTTCACTGTTTGAATTCGTGGCTAAAAGAATAAACTTAAAACTGCATAACGTTTTCTATTTTTAGTCTTTCAGATTTCTTTAGGGATTATAGAATTAAACACAGATTAAATTACAATCGAAGAAGCTACTGTGTGAATGCGTATAAAATACAAAATTAGTTAAAGCGAACAACCCTTTAACATAAAAAAGATGAACATTAATTATTAACGAACAAATAAAAACAAGAACACTTACTAAAAGTTACTGAAATATTTTATTTAAGTGTCACGTATCTACATACAGTTATACATATACATAATAAAATATAAATACATCTAATTTAAATATTGATACCCAGCCATATAGGCTAATGAGACACATTGAACCTTTAAAACCTGGATAAAACTTTTAAATGAATAAAACTTTAAGGAATATATGGTTAACTGATAATAAACTGATAATAAAACAGGCAAAAGGCACGTGGAAGGTCGTGGGTTCGAACCCCGGCCGGGTCTGACCCAAGACTTTAAAGTGGGTAATGACTGTTCTTTCGCCAAGCACTCGGCATTGCGAAATGAAAGTCACGGTTCTTTCGTATTGGAATTTAAAATAAACAAGGTCCCATGTCATGGCAGGAATGGCGCGATAACGAACCATGCTGTATAATGCCATCAGCGCAACGCACAGGCAAAATTTCTGCACTTTCGCCTATAGCTGGCGACGTCTCGATATAAGTGAAATATTTTTGATTTGGACGTTAAACACCATTACTTAACTCAACTTAAAACATTTAAGTGGTTGTATTAATACACTTCCTACGATTAAACATATTACAACGTACTGGCTAAATTTTTTTTTGCAGATTGCCACTATTCATTAAAAAACACATCTTTTTATAATCATTAAAATGAATAAAAATTGTAATTAAAATGGCAAGCCGTGTTAAAAAGAGTTTATCGTAAATTGGCATAAAATTCACAGTGTAGTATAAAGTTCGTTTCATCCTCTATTGCTCAGATATCAGAGAGTTTGCAAGTTCTTTCGGATAACGGAGTTTTTGGTTTGGCAAACCGTCCAGTTTCAGTGGCAAGCTACCGCATCAAAATTTAGCTAAAATGCGACAGTGGTTCCCCGGGATAGCACTTAAAAGTAGGGCTCACAGTTCAGATGTGTTTTATATCTGCGATATGTACGCAATTTATTTCCGTTTTCAGTATTCCCGCGATCATCGAAAAGATCATACTGCCATTTAATGGAATCGGCTCTAAAAAGTTTTACACGTGAATCCCAAGATCGGCCGTTATTTGATGACCTGTGATGAATCTTATATTATATACCAGTCTATCATGCGACATTGAACTATAATAGCGAATAGCTTCTAATCTTTGCTTTGTTACACAAGAGTTCCACCCAAGATCACCCCTGGTAGCTAGATTAGAAGAGTTTTTACAAACACCAAGAAAAAATTTGGCAGCCCGGTTTTGTACTGAATTTGTCTTACTGAACTCAGATAAACCCCATATAGCGCTACCATATAACAACACTGGTTCTATTTGAGTTTTATAAAGTTTATCGAATACATGTTCGTTAAAGTTCATTCCACCTGCAGCGTGTGATTTGCTTATTAGCGCACTTAATGCTCTCGCCAATTTCGAAGCTGTAAATTTCATGTCGTTAGGTCATTAAGCCACAGTCCTAGTTATTTATAACCGGAAGTATACTCAAAACTAATATCTACACATTGAAATAATACTGGTGATTTTGGTGTATTTTATGAACGAAAGTGCATTATTTTGGACTTGTCTTTATTCACTATAATTCCCCATCTGTGACACCACGCGCTCATAATGTCAAATATATTTTGGAGATCAGCCTCGCTGTAAGCTAATAACACGACATCGTCTGCATAGAGCAGATTACCTATAATGCATTTTCATCGATTTTGATTCCGTGTCTCGAGTTCTTCACGACATACAGATCAATTATAGAAATGGCTAAACAGATAAGTCAAAACAAGATAAACACGCACTGATAAAATATCCAGACTATGGACTGAGATAGGACGCATTATCTAGTACTGATAAATATTATCTCAGTTTTGGAGGTCCATTAACGTTCTACGATTATAAGACATACAATGTATTAGCAATTTTTTAAAACACGTGGAAAGTGACTTTATATATATATATATATATATATATATATATATATATATATATATATATATATATATATATATATATATATATATATATCAATAAAACGAGGTACTAAACCAATAAAACTGGATAAAAATTTTCTCATGCTGTTGTGCGGTTAAAATCACCGACTTGGTGGCTCAGTGGTAGAGCGTAAGACTTGAAAGAGAGAAGGACCGTAGATGCGGTCCATTACTCCACTTAAATTCACTTTTTCAGATAATAATATTTTAACGTGAATGGGTCACATGTCCTTTTCCAAGCCTGAACTGTAAGCCAGATTAATTTGACTAACTATAATTTATTATTTTTGTAGAAGAGACGCAGGAAGCTGCTTTGAAATCCTGTAAGTATCATTTGTAACAAACATGATGTTAATTCAAGTCGCCTCTAATATCATTGACGTCAAATATGTTGATAAAATCCTCTTTACACGATAATGTACAAATTATCTTTTAAAAACAGCTGACTGACAAATGCGATTTAATCAAATATCTGTTTATGCATGCTATTAGCCTTTCGTTTACAAGCGAGAGTCCAGATATATCTCAAGACTGCAATGAGTAACAGTTGAACTTTTACCCTTTCCATTTACAACTGTTTTGATTCCATTTCATTCCATAAAATTAAATTTCAATTAGTTTTATTATCTAACTCAAACAGTCTTTAATTATTGATTCGTAAAGAGTTAAAAAATTGATAAACTTTAAAACCAAACAGTTTGAACTCCGGGCCGAGTCTGAACAAAATTTAAAAAAAGATAGTGGCTGTTCTTTCACCAAGCAATCGGCATTTTGAAAAGAAAGGTAACAAGGTCTTTAGGATGAGACCTTAAAAATCCATGTCCTGTGTCACGGTAGGCATGGTACGCTTAAAACAACCTCCCTGCACATTGATCTAAGCGCATTGAAAATGTCACAATTTCTGTCACTTTACCTATAGCTGGTGACGTCTCGATATTAGTTAACAATTTGGAACCGGAACGTAAAACCCTATTCAATCAATCAATCAATCAATCAATCAATCAATTAATCAATCAAACAAACAATCAATTAATTGTTCTAGTCTAGAAATGCACTTTTGTATAAATCTTACAAATATCCTTCCGCCAGACAGTACGTGAATGGTAATTGTACGAATCCAATGAACCCTTGTTGATTTTCTCTGAAGAAAAACACTTTTCAGTTAATGATAAAATCGATGTAACTGGCTTATCGTGTACTCACTAACCCAAGGAACATATTGATGGTTATGAAACAACGTGATTTGCCGTCAATATGATAAATCTTTTATAATTAGTTCTTTGGTTTTCTCCGAGTGTTCTGTCCAAGGTTATATGATTAAGAACTTGATAAGTTAAAAAATGTTATAGATATGAAGTGAGTGTTTTCGAAATGTTTTTGATGAATTTTTTTTTATCTTAAATGAAATTGTTGAGCCAATATCCAGATTATTCTGCCAAACACAGTCTTCATATTTCTGATTTGAAATAGATTTCTGATCAAACATAAGGATTATAGTGACTGTAAAAGTTGCAAATTAAAAAGAATTTCGCCCAGTGTAGTCTTCATATT
>CM056602.1:25742711-25886189 GCA_029721355.1 Tegillarca granosa | reverse complement strand
TTAGACTTAAAAAACGTTCTGAAGCGGGTTCTCGATGGTTGAGTGTTTATAAACGCACACTTACGGATCTCAGCGCTTCTCCTGCTTGGGTTCGAATCCCAATCGGGCAGATCTTAGTGTAAGAAAGTTTGTCAGTTCGCTTGCCTAAGAACGACGGATTTTTGCGGAAATCCAGTTTTCCTCACATTCCTAAGTGACTTCCTCAAAAAGCTCCACTTAGTTTCAAAGCTATTGGCAGTTCAAAGTAAAAGCCTAAGTTCATTTTTTATTATGACGTTTTAAACCGGAAGTCCTCTTAACTTTAACCATTTACCAGTTGCTAGTTCTCGATCTTGTAGGCGTGATAAAAAACCGAGTCAAAATGACGTCACTTCATAATTCAGGTACAATAAAGAGATTGACAGGACCTATTACGATGTGATTATTTTTTTTTATTTCAAACGTAACTCGGGAAATCTTGACTGGAAAGTTCCCTATATGGAGTGGAAATTAACGTTATATGAACTAATATCAATCTTAGAGGAGGTTCATTGGCGTATCAAGTGATAACTCATTATCTTTTGTGACAAACTATAATTGTCTGTAAATATAGAAAGCCATCAGTTGAAATATTCTTGAAACAAAAAGGTGTTTATTTCGAGTTTTTTCCCGTACTGGTCTGTGCAAACATTATGTTATTAATCAAATAGTACGCTAGTGAATTTCCTTGTTAAAAAATATGTCATTACGAAATTTAACTTATTTATCTAAAATGATTAAGATAAAAAATAATAAATAAAATAAATAAAATTTTAGATTATCAAACATAATAAAACAAAAATAGAAAAATTGATAAAAAAATATAAAAAGATAAAAGGTATTTTAGATTTTATTTCATTTAGTCATACATCTGACTTTTTTTTAAAATTATTTTTTCAGAAACTTCTTCCGCAAAAATTTGCCGTAGCTCCTTTTTCGTCTTCTATAGACCTCCGTTGTTCCTATGAAAAAAAAGAATTTCATTAGTTAATTTACACATCTCCCTCTGTTATTGAAGAAATTATGACGTGTTGGAGTTGAATTTCATTGTTTGACGATTGTCTTTTTTGTGGTTGTTGTCATGGTGAATATGTGACAGTAAAAACTTTTGAATGATTCAGTAGTTAATATGGTTGGTTATTTATACGGTCTTTTGAAAATAAAAACCGAGTAAAAATAAACTTTTTTTTTCTTTTTTTTGCTGGAATTGTGATGATGTTTGTGACAAGTTAAATGTCACACTGTTTAAAAACATTCGTTGCTTTTCTATTTGTAGTTATTGTGAGTGAGTCATTTTGGTTACATTTTTTGAATGTAAGTGCTTGATATGATTTTAATGTTTATGTTCTATTTATGACGTCACTGTGTTGAATGTTGATCACAATCTATTTTTAGAGTATCGCAAACGTATTAGGAAAAGACCATACGTACAATGTTAAAAATTGATCAACATCAATGCTTATTTCAAAAACTCTGCACATTCCATATAATGTTCAATTTTAAACTTATTTTTGTTTATTTCCAACAACTACACCCTTTATTTTTCATGTTTATGAGGTTTGATTGATGTGGATGACATCACAAACGATCTAACAAAAATTATAATAACGAAAGAGTGAGTTGAGTAATGGTGTTTAACGTCCCAGTCAAGAATATTTCACTTACATCGAGACGTCGCCAGCTATAGGAAATAGCAGAAATGTTGCCTGTGCGTTGCGCTGATGGCATTATACAGAAGGGTTCTTTATCGTGGCACGCCGTGACACGGGACCTCGTTTATTTTAAATTCCCATCCCGAAAAAAACGTGACTTTCATTTCGTAATGCCGAATGCTTGGCGAAAGAACAGTCACTACCCACTTTCAAGTCTTGGGTCAGACCCGGCCGGGGTTCGAACCCACGCGGTAGCTCAGTTGGTAGAGTGCTAATAACGAAAGAAAACAGTGTTCAACGCCTCTGAACTTTGACCAAGTTATCATCCAAAGTCAAGTACACTAACCATATCTGATCAACATTCTCGAGACAAAGAAGAAAAATTTTTTATAGTCTATTCTTTGTTTTAATATACATTTACTCTTAAAAGAACTATATTATGGTGGATTTTTTCTGACATTGACATCATGATATTATCTCGACTTGTCAAGATATTAAGTCGACATGTTGATATAATTTTGTGTCGACTGAAATATGTCGATGTCAGAAATAAGCCACCATACAATATCCCTTTTTTTTGTTAAATTTTGGTAAAATATAACTACAAATGAATAACTGTTCCAAATTTGTAAGGTTTTTTTTTTCGACAAGTCCCCTTTTCCAGACAAGCCGTCTGAAGGCAGAAAATGTAAAAGGATGAAATTTGAGAATGTCAATAATTTATTAAAAAAGGATTTTGAGCAGAGATTTACATTGTACATAGCTTACTTCCAACTACGATAATGCCATAGAATAAATTGTTGTAAAAATGTTTACAATGTAGTTACAATTTTTTAAAAACTGATTTTTATAAATGATGAATACCACTTGGAAAAAAAATTGTGTCCAATAATTTTTTGTTTGATCGATAGCCAAATTGATAAAAATAGTTTTGATTGGTTTTGAAAATCTGGTAATTTTTAGAATTAAAAAAAAACCTAAACAAAATAGACAAATATGTTACATGAAACAAAAACATCCGACAATGTTTGCTAAATGGATGCAAGTGTGCAATTATGTGTATGAATCTTTTTTACATACCTGCGTGCAATTATGTGTATGAATCTTTTTACATACCTGCAAAACCCGTTGTTTGCGGCGCTGTTGCAGCTTCTGGTGCTGCTGTTGTGCCAGATGCATCTACTACTGCACCTTTAATTAAAAAAATATTCTTATTGACTGATGAAACTACGAAAGCTTGATAGTGCGATTTTTTAAATTTAAATGAAAATTTAACGTAAAAAATAATTTTAAATCATTCAAACGATTAAAAAATCGTATACATTATTTTACAAACGATTAAAAATTGTTTAAACGATTTGGAAAATCGCTGTAAAATTATTAGTACTATTTTTAAATGGTTTGTACTACTTAAAACATCGTTTGTACGATTTTAAAAAATCTTTTGAACGATTTAAAAAAATTTATTGCTTATAAAGATCAAAATTTCGATTTTAGAAATCGTTACTCGAATTTTAAAAATCGTTAAAAATCAATTGAACAATTTAGAAAAATGTTAGTGATATTTAAAAATGGTTTATATTTTATTTTGTAAAAATGGTATTAAATAGCTTTCGTAAGAAACTGGTTAAACAATTAAAAAAGTTTGATAAAATGAAATCGGCTAAATATTAATCTGATGTACGTATGATTGAACTAAGCAAGTACGCAACATATTCACCAACGTAAGAAATAACAATTTAGGCCAAGTTAACCTGATTACTATTTGCATTTGCTGTGTTAACATTTGCTTATTGAACCCCCTCGGCCGACATTATCATCTTATCTGTAACACCCACAATGATAACAAAAATACCTGTTAGATTTTTGTGTCGTATGTGCACATTTCAGAAAATTATTCTTTATCAGTGACACTAGAGGCCGAAAAGTGTGATAGGAAAAAAAAAAGCCAAACAGTTAAGTAATTAATGAATCGAAAGTTCCCAAATTAAAAGAATCCAATCCAGCTAATAGAGGAAAAAATCCTTAGTTTAAAATGAATTTTAAAAGTTAAAACGGCTAAATATTTTGCTAAATGGTACATTTTCTGACTGCACAAAGTATTGTTTACTGAGTTGTTAATACCTTCGAGGAGTTAAACCCTACCAGCAGCGGTACCCGCTATATGCTATTCATCAAGTTCATGTTAATAATACTAATAATTCAAATTTTGAGGTTAGTTAATTATTTCGTATGCGAACTATGTCTAAACATTTTCATATAAAGTACGACTCCCATCAACATTTTCCTTTTGTAAAAAAAACCTGTCGCTATTTTTCAGGTTTATTTTTGTTATTATTATATATTGAGGTAAAGACAGGTTAAGCATATTTATGTAAACCCTGTTTGAATTTTACTATTCCAAGTACCTTCGCTAAATATTTATTATTTTTGGCGTGAAATAACCATAAGCAATTCTTCAGGTTTAATTTCGTAATGTTTAAATAGAGGCAAAGCCAAGGGAAGCAGATTTTTATGTTAACCCAGTTTAATTTTTTGTATTTTAAGTAAACCTCGCGTAAACATTTTATCTTTGACGCGACACACACATAAGTAATGCTTCAGATTTAATTTCGTAATACTTAAATATTATGATTAAGCTAAGTGAAGCATTTTTGTTTATCTAAGCCTTATATTTCGAGTAAACCCTGCGTAAACATTTACCCCTAATGTAGTACACACCAACTTCCTTAAACAGGATCAATGTCATTATAATAAAATATTGAGTTAAAGTAAGCATATTTTTTATGTTAACCACTTTTAAGCAATTGTGAATGAGAAAAAATCTCGATTAAACATTTACTTTTGATGAAAAATACGTGTTGACACTCATTCAGGTTTATTTTTCCAATATTTAAATACTGAGGTAAAGTTTGTTTTTTAGTGAACTACGTCTAAGCATTTGAAAATGAAAGTAAACCTCCCGTAAACATTTG
Source organism: Tegillarca granosa (assembly GCA_029721355.1). Lineage (NCBI taxonomy): Eukaryota > Metazoa > Mollusca > Bivalvia > Arcoida > Arcidae > Tegillarca > Tegillarca granosa. The sequence goes on along the minus strand of CM056602.1, from coordinate 25,881,544 downwards.
CATTAAATGTAAAACGAGTATGCTATCCTTCATGTTTAGGGAAGCTGTTTTCCTATCCAAGAATTTGCCCATAAGGCAAACATGATATGTAAAAATTAACGTATGATGTTATCAGAGTTTTTTTATAATATAAAATTCATATAAGCAATAACCTATGATGTAAAACGTAAATAGCCATTTGCACATAAAAAATTAACCTCTTATGACCAACACATAAAAACATTAACATCTTTTGTTAAACACATAAAAGCATTAACATCTTATGTTAAACACATAAAACATTAACATCTTATGTTAAACACATAAAATATTAAAATCTTATGTTAAACACATAAAAGCATTAATATCTTATGATAAAAACATAAAAAGCATCTCTTATGTTAAACTCATAAAAGCATTAACCTCTTAGGTTAAACACATAAAAACATTAACCTCTTAGGTTAAACACATAAAAGCATTAACATCTTATGTTAAAAACATAAAAAGCATCTCTTATGTCAAACACATAAAAGCATTAACCTCTTAGGTTAAACACATAAAAACATTAACCTCTTAGGTTAAACACATAAAAGCATTAACATCTTATGTTAAAAACATAAAAAGCATCTCTTATGTGAAACCCATAAAAGCATTAACCTCTTAGGTTAAACACATAAAAACATTAACCTCTTAGGTTAAACACATAAAAGCATTAACATCTTATGTTAAAAACATAAAAAGCATCTCTTATGTGAAACACATAAAAGCATTAACCTCTTAGGTTAAACACATAAAAATTTAACCTCTTAGGTTAAACACATAAAAGCATTAACCTCTCATGTTAAACACATTAAAGCATTAACCTCTTTTGCAAAATATGTGAACAAATTTTTCCGTTGGAACCAAAAAAAAAAAAAAAAAAAAAAAAAAACAAAAAAAAAAACGCAAGGTTTCCCTCTGCTATATTAGCACACATAAATATTAACTTATGACCCTAGTTGCAATTATTCACTCAGTTGACTCAACTGAAATGAACTGAAATTAAAGAATATTTCATTGTCAATCTTTATGACATCGCACAGTTAAACTGAATATCTGATGTTATATTCAAATTGTTTAGCGTAGGATTGTTAAACAGAACAAAATATTGTCTCATAAAACTTATTTAAAAAAATTGTAACAGAATATTTACACACGTAAACATTTACATATGAGTAGAACACAAGTTAATATTTATATATGAAGTAAAATACATGTAAACATTTACATGTGAAACAAAACATACTCAAACATTTAAATATTACAAAAATTTCATCTCGATGTTAAACTCACGATCACGTCACAACGTTTTCAATAATAACATAGACATTTTCATTTAAAAATGTCTTATATAATTTTTTTAGAAATGCAATATATATTAAGTTTAATATTTTACTTTAATCTCAAATTTATTAAAACAGAGATAAGATGTTTTATTGGCAGTTTGATTTGTTCCAAATTTTACCTTTTTTTTACTTCAGAGCAACACTTATTTGAAAATCTGATTTCCAATACGTTATATATCATTTTTCAAAATTCGTTATATATTTATATATGTTGTAAATTTAACATAAGATATCGTTAGGCTTTTTGATTTTGTTTTAAATTTTTAAAAGCTGACTTTTCCCTCCTCAGATGAATTTTTTTCCAAGTCGTGAAGATTTAATTTTGAAAATTTATTTTAGAAACAGTAACGTGAAAGTTCGTCCTCGAAGGAAAATAGTTAATTATCAGAGAATGAAAAGCAAATTCATTTTACATATTTTCGCAATCATTCATTTTCTTTTTTCTTTCTTTCTTTTTTTATAAAAGGTCTAAAATTTCTTTTGTTTTTTAAGTTTAGCATGTCAGTTATAAATACCTACCTTGGATCAACAGGAAAATTGTCAGAAAAACCAAAATTTTTTTAAAGTTAGCATGTCAGTTATAAATACGTACCTTGAATCATTAGGAAAATTGCTAGAAAAACCAAGATTTTTTTTTAAAAAAATTTAACATGTCAGTTATAAATACGTACCTTGAATCAATAGGAAAATTGCCAGAAAAACCAACAAATTTTTCATTTTAAATGCAAAATTCTGATGCTTATCTGTTTCAACAAAATAGTTGATTTAACTCTTGCTGATGACAAAGATGTCTTTCAAAAAACGAATCGGTTTATACATAAAGTGTGTATTTATATTCTTTTGAGGAACACCGTGCCTGTAACATCTGCTTTTCCTGACAAAAGATTAATTAAATATAAAACTGATTCATTCGGATTTTAATTAAAATCATAAAAAATCGAAAATAGATAAAATCAAAAGTTTTGCAGAACAATTGGCCACATTTTAACATCTGGAGTGTAAACTCAAAGACGCAAAAGAACTAACGCAACATCTCTTTATTCAAATCATTTGGCTGAAAATAGAAATCATTATTGTTCAGGAAATAATAAAATAAAATAAAAAACAGCATCCTAAACAACAACAGCTTGAATAAGTCAACCAGAAGTGATATGACCCTTGACCCTGTTATTAAATTTATACTACATAAATAAGAATTATTATTGATAGTAAAATCAATTATATCATATCGCAATTCAAAATTACAATTAAATCACAAAATTAGATTTATGCGCAAAAAGTATGTAAATTTAAGTAGAAGATGTAAAACAAATATTCCTACGTGTACATAAATAGAAAATAAGTTATCTGTTTGCACACCATGAGTATAAGTGCAATCCTTGCTTTAAAAAATAAATCAAAATAAATAAAAAATGAAATAAAGAAAACAGAAATGAATAAACGAAAAGCAAAGAATATTCAGAATTGTTGGATTCTGTGGTCGGATTAAAAAAAGTCTTAAATAAAATTTGTTGAACAAACGTGATAAACAATTTTTAAGAACCTATAACATCTCTGGTTTTATTGGAGACTTAAGCTATGATGAAATCCTCAAAATCTCATACAAAGTGTTAGACTAGGTGCCCCTAGAACAAGTTTAACACGTTTATAACATCAACATTATCAATTACACAAGGTATATACAAATAAACAAAAGTATAAGAAATGGTTAAAAAATTAATTTACACTAATAGTGTGACGCCCAATAGAATTTAAACTTATGAGCCCATGTTACTGCAGATAAAGTTTTTTTCATGTTTATGAACAACGCTTTATTACCAATTAATTTCATGATTTTTAAAAGTTTTACTTACAATGTTACCCCTATGATTTTCTTAGATGATCATTTTTATACAAAATTTATGTACTTTAACAGATATATATATATATATGGATTGTCGGTTTAATTAAGGTAAAATGCTGAATTTTAATTGTGTTTATTTATGAACGGAACTACGAAGAGTGATTTGATATCTCTAACTTTTTCTAACCCTACTACAGTCGGATGTTTTATAAACAGTTGACTAAATATTTCTTTGTCTGTTATTTGCCTTGTCTTGTTAACTGCTTTTTTTATTTTCAACTAGTATTTTTTCTATCTTGTTGGTTGCTTTAATTGTTTCCAAATTAATATTTATTTATTTTTATTTATTTACTTTTTTAGTTTTGAATTTCTCTTTTGTAATTCAATTATACATATCTTGTTTTTTTTCTTTCTAGAAAATAATATAAAGAGTTTTTTTTTTTAATTTTACTATGTCAACAAATCATTTTAAAAATAATTTTGAGAAAATCGGATAAACATGCGCAATATTTTTCCGGAGTTTCAAATTTCTCCTTTTTGATTATTTCTTTTTTTCTATATAGAAAATGGTTTTAAAGAATAATGTTTTTAAATTTTATTTACGAACAAATCATTATTAAATAATACTGAGGAAACATGCGCAAATAAATGATTGCCAAATATTATTATATATATAAAGAAATAGTAAGGTAAGTCATACTGAGAAAATTTAATAACATGCGCAAATACCCAATTGCCAAATATAATGAGTATATTAAGAAATGATTAGAAAAATGTATTCTACATCTGGCATCAACCAAATGTGGATTCTCAAATATTCTAAAGAACTACTTGATCATCTTGTTTTTAAATACTCTATTGTCGGTAAAAAGTATACAAACTTTTGATTTTTCTACCCTTTACATCTCTATACCTCATTCTAAATTGAAAGAACGTCTAAAACAAATCAGTCACTTGTCATTCTTCTACAAAAACGGTAAACCAAGATACAAAAATCTAATGCTCTACAAGGATTCTGGTTATTTTGTAAAAAACCACAGACTGCAAACAAAAATATACTGAAAATACCATCAACAAAATGTTAGAGTTTTTGATATAAAACTAATTTTTTTGTGCTTGGCAATATAATTTTCGAACAAACAATCGGTTTACCAATTGGCACAAATTATCTACCTTTGCTTGCTAATTTGTTTGTTTTATTCATATGAATCAGAATTTTACAGAACCTGGTTAAATCTTGAGAGAAGACTGTCGCCAAAACATTCAACTACACATACAGATAAATAGATGACGTTCTATCTCTAAATAATTACAAATTTGGGGAATATGTGAATTCCATCTATCAAGTGAGCTTGAAATTAAAGACACGACGGATTCTTAATGTTCTGCTTTATATTTGAACTTTTACCTAAATTATGACACCCACGAAAGGTTACATTTGAAGCTATAGGACAAACGTGATGACTTCTATTTTTCCATTGTCAACTTTCCGCTTCTTTGGAGTAATATTCCCGCTTTTCCTACGTGTGGTGTATATGTTTCACAGTTTATAGTAGAGCTTGTTCTCACTACTTACAATGAAATTGTTGACTCAAAGATACTGCAAGCCTAGGCTAATCAAGGCCCTTAAAAAGTTTTATGGCCGTCATCACAATATTTTTGATAAGTATGAAGTCGGTGTATCCAGACTTATACTGGATATATATTTGACATACCATAGTTCCTTGTTCTTTATTATTCTCAAAATTGACTTTGCACTTGACCGGTGTAGCTAGCTAGACAGCAGGTGTTACCTTTCCGGAGCACCCAACTTCTCTTCCATGAAGTTCACTTGATGATTATTTTTGCCAGTTTTCAAAGGTTTTTTTTTGTTTTTTGGGATTGCGATTTGGACACAGACTGGTATGTTTATGTTTTATTAGGTAAGCCATTCCCTTCTTGATATTTGTCGAAATCATTGAAACAATGTTCTTTCCCTAAAGTTTTAACGATATGTTCACCTTTACAGTATATTATCCAAAATATATGGGGTTTTTTTTTTTTAAAAAAAAGATAAAATAAAATGAAATAATTGTTTTTTTTATAAATAACTTATGCATAATGTAACCTCATTGTTTGCTGAAATAGGACTTTTTAAATTTTAGATGTCTGTATATAAAAACAATTGATTAGAAGTTAAGTGAAAATATATGGGGTGCCAAGTACTTCTATAACTACACCACTAAAGCCAGTCCAAGATGGTAGTTCAAAAGAGGCGTTTCTTCATCTTGTCTGTCTGTTTCTGCGTTAAGGTGGTCAGGTTTCAATGTTTCTGCGTTAAAGTGGTAAGATTTCATGTTTTGGTTACACGGTCTATTACCAGATCTTATTATTAAGTTAAATATTTCTTTTTTAGAACGGTCGTGTTTAAAATCAAGGAGGGGAAGACTTATAACTCATCGCGCGATTAAAGTTCTTATGCTTTTTGCGAATAAATAATCAGTGTGAACAGTCAAAAATTATCTTTTGGTGTTGAGGTAATAATAAGTGAAAACAATAATCACAGCTGAACATTTTTGGATGATATTGTGTCAGACGGATTTTAATACAGTAAGGGGTTTCATCATCACAAAGTTGATGTTTAATTTTTCTATTATTAACTTTCCATTTCTATGCACCAATATTCCTGTTTCTCCTGGTTCTGGTACATTTGTTTAACATTTTATACAGTATAGAAGGGCTTGTTCCCACAACAAAGGAACAAGCTAACAAATGAAAAGTTGAACCACGGACATAGCAATGTAGGTTTATCATGGCCCTCAAAAAGTGTTTTTACCATCATTACAACAAGTTGTTGATAAGCATTAAGTCGCTGCATCCAAACTTATTGTGGATATATTTGATATCCGATCTATGTTGTTTTCCTTCCTCTAAAATTTAATTTGGCACGTGGTGGCTTTTAGCTACATCGATCTCATGTGCTTAACCAGCCTTTTCTGGTGGAGTTATTTAACTGAATTAGTCAGTTTTAATATTTTATTTTTGCTTTTTGCAATGTTTCTGTTTTATTACAGACCAAAGAAAATGAATTAGTAGATACATTGCTCATCATGGTAATCAATAGAATAAAAACTATGAAATCAAATATTTTTTTGAAGAATAAACACCATATGTTCAAGTTTCTTACACAAATATTTATTAATTTAGAACGTAAAAATATTTTCTAATAAAATCAAATTAATTACGCATCAATTCGTTTGAGGATAGTAAAGAAAATATTGAAAAAAATAAACAAATGAAAAGTTAATACAGAATTTTTATCTGCATAATATAATTAAAAAATGCAAGACACCTTGAATTTAAACACACCTTTGTCAAAACATGGACTTTGGTCACTAGACTTTGGCCAAATATTCGAGCCATTTTGGTGGGGGGGGGGGGGGGGTGTTTCGAGTGATCGAACATCAAGGTATGATCGGGGTTCAGGTTTCCATGCTTATAGAATATTGAAAATTTGAAATATTTAAAAAGTTATTGTGAATAAAATTTCACAATTCAAAATACAAAAAATCATTTTTCATCATGATTACTTGATAATGTTTTCAAGTTTGAATGTTGACCTGAAACCGTCGTATGATATGTTATTGCTACGGGGCTAGAATAATGCACTTTATTTCAACTTTTACAGGTGCTAATATAAAATAATCTTAATTGCACATGTAAAACATAACAAGACAAAGTAAAGAGAACAACAATGCAAATACATTTATCACGAGTCATTTTTAATCACAGGAAATAACGACAATACACATTACTCTACACACCTCAGTAAAATGTAAATTACAGAATCCTGTAATGAACAGTCAAAAGTATGTGACTTGGGTGTTTTACCGATCAGACATTTCCGAGTGTCTTTATTTGATTAAAAAATAAACTGGTTTTTTCAAGCACTGTCTCATTAGGTTCATGACTAATAACACTAGTAGCACTAAAAAAGTAACTGTCTAGACTAATTGTTAAGTTCAACTCTATTACTTTTTTTTCAAAACCGGGAATATGCCTTCATCTTTTTTTCAAAACCTGGAATATGCCTTCATCTTGTGTTTTGTTATAAAATCTGACCGCTCGCGTTCTTAAAGAAATTGTTATCAAGCGAAGAATTTTTACTACTTTTATACTTTTGAAGAAAGATATTTATAGTTCGATTGAGCGGGGGCATTCGAGTTTACGAAGTTCTTGCCATCGAACTTTATTTACAAAGGATATTACAGGAAATTGGCAGGGACTGACAGATGACTTCTAGTTGTTCAGGGTACTCGAGGTGTCGACGTTCAAACGACTGTATGTTTGCCTGTATGTAACATCTATATTGACATTGTGATACGGACTTTGGCAGAATTTCGACACACACACACACACACACACACACACACACACACACACACACGCACACACACACTGGAAGTATTTGATTTAAAGATCAAATAAAAAGGACATATATTAAGCAGAGTCTTTATAAAATTTCTGACTTTAGCGGTTCATTTCAAGTGATGTAGTTATATATAGGTACTAATGAAGTTCTACAGCAATAAGATTTTGCTAGTGGTTTAGACATACGTTAAATTTAACTGTTTTGTAGCATTTGTACTTTTAGGTACGAGTCAGAAACTTTTCAATGGAATAAAACGAGAACCAGCTTTTGAGCAAAATCTATATCTTTGCAAAGTAGTGTAGGAGCAAGGTATAACTGTTTTTGTTTTAAATGTCAATTAAGGCCTAGTTTGTAAATATTGAACAGAAATACCAGTTAAATTTTTATGTGCCAGATGTGTACAATTCGAAAATTTCATTAAAAATAAGTGAATTTAAATATCCCAACTTATTATTAATAATGATAATCAAACTAATATCAATATATAACAAATACCTACTAAATTTTGATGTGCCAGATGTTCACATATAGGAAAATCATCCTCATCAGTGACACTAGGGGCCAAAAAGTTTGATAGATTAAAAACATACGCTAAACAGTAAAATTAATGTGTCCAAAGTTCCAAAAATATGTGAATCCAAATCCAGCTAAGGAATGTTTTGCATGAGGGAACAGACCTTAGTTTTTAAATTAATTTTAAAAAATTAAGACGACTGAAAGTTTTGCTATATGGTATATTTTCTGAAAGATGTTTTAAATTTTAAAAAATCATGTAACAATGTCTGTTTTACCATTTAAACGTATAAAAAATGGATGGAGCCCAGCTGAGTAACTAATATATTATGTTTATTGGTGATTTTCTTAAAAACCGTACGATTGTGTCACAACATAGATGCACGTGGAAAAAACGCTTATCTACAATCAAATCTTTATCCGTATATTTACAAAATACAGTGAAACCCGTGAATACGAATTGCGTCCCGGACCTGAAGAAAAATTCGGTTTTGACAGGGATTCGGTTTTCAGAATAGTCGTTCAGAGTTAATTGCCTTTGCCTTCAGATTCACGAGTTACTTCCTGTGAACGTGTGAACAACGTTGTTGGAGAAATTGATATTAATTTATATGTATTTAATTGTACATGTATTAATGTTTGTATTACATGTATTTTCTATTCAAAAATAAATAATAAAATAAAATGCATCTGTTTATACAGGTAAGTTATCTTTTATCGACACTGAAATATCAATGAGGGCGACGTATGTGATGGGTCTAGTCAGTTATATAGCGATAATACCGGCTACCATCTTGCGCCTTTTCAAAATAATGTGATGAGTAGAAAATGAACACCATTCTTTTAATACAAAAGTACTGAGATACATGTAGCTGGAAACAGATCACATTCTGACTATTTCTCAAATACAACGTAAGACTGTAAGACTTTCAAGGTAAAGAATTTTTTTTATTTCATTATTGCACATGCTTCGATAACTTCGGAAGAGTCCCTATGATCTTCGGTTATTTCTACAACAACATCGAACAAAAAAAGGTGCACTTTAACCAGTATTATCCGGTCACGATATACACTCAGTTGTACTCACTGTTTATTCACGAATTTTTGGTGAAACAAATGTCAAGCGGATTATCAACAAATGTTTACTCAAATGTGTGTAATCGGTATTGATGGAAGAACAATCAAGAATTAACAGTTTAACCTGACGGTGAATCAGTGCAATTAAAAATCATTACGACAGAATTTTAGGTTTTCAAAATAGATCGGAGATTTTTTTATTTTTTTTATTTTTTTTATTATTATTATTATTTTTTTTTTTTGCTTCAAAGTTAAATTATAATAATCGGTTTTCTCAGGTAATTTTATTAAGAATCTGATCATATTTCACTGAAAAAGCGGCCGGTATTCAGAATTCACAGGATTCGGTTTATCAAGGTTCGGTTAACAAAGAATAAAGAAGGAAAAATTCGGGACCGACAAGATCGGTCGGTTTTTTACAGCATTTCGGTTTTCACAGGGATCGGTTTTCAGGGTTTTCACTGTAGTGTGAAAAATTATATTTTTTGGAAATTTAAAAAAAAATTGCAATTAAAATTTCTAATAAGATATTTACTTGACAAAAAATAAATAATTGAATAAATAAATAAATAAATAAATAAATAAATAAATAAATAAATAAATAAAAAGATGAATGCATGCTGTTTTTCTAAATAAAAAATAAAAGTAGTCTGAGCGAACAACAGTCATTTTTTTTTTCAAAAGACCTTAGGAACAGTAAGGGAAAAACAAAATCAGTATTCTAAAAAAAAGCATTGAATGAACAAATGTTTCACATTATTGTCGATTATTGTTGTTTGATCTATCAAACAAAAACATGCTTCTTATTTTCTCAAATCACTTTTCCAAAGTGATAAAAAATTATACTTTTCAAAAGTGTTTCACACTTTTTTAAAAAAAAAAAATATTTTTTTGGGTAGCTCTCTTGGTTGTATTTGATATGACAAAGAACATTATTGTTGAATTTTTTTAACGTTTTTGCTTAGTTTTCTAAATGTATGAATAAGACAGACCTTTGTCATTAACACATATTCTTCATTAAAAGTGTTTTTTATATTGCATTCCCTGCCTTCAACTGTTATCGTCAAGTACTAAAACGATATTAAATGTAATTCCGTAGGGTTTTTATCCTTCCTTATTTTTTGATTAAATTAGTATTTTTTGTTTATTTAAGTCTTACTTTGGAATTTACATTTTCTCAGTTTTACGCTTTATTTGTGGTTGCCATATTTAAAATCTTAAATCACGAACTCTACGTATACTCTAAAACCTTTTTCGCAGACTGAGATAATTATTAGATATTTGTTTTTTATTTATATTACGTGTATCAAATCGGTGCTAATTTTCTTTTATATCAAAGAGAAAACCCCTACATGCTATTTTTATGTTTTTAAAACACAAAATATCTGACACCAAAAACATAATTGTCGAAGTTGCTGAAAGAAACTTTTCAAAAACTACATGTATTTATAAAGTAATATGATAAATGTGACATGTTATTATACAGAACCTACTTATAGTTGAAGGATCATAAACATCCTTCTGTCTTGTCTCTGGACTTGTAACACATTACACTGAAGGGACTGACAAGACCTTTCTCAAAGCGCTACGGAGGTGAATGTGTTCAGTACCTATTCTCTTTGTATGTGAGTCGGACTTATTCAACGAAATCTTCCTTTACTTACTTTCTTGAACCAAAGGAGTATTAGTAGTTATATGAATAATAGTACCAATAAAGATGTGTCTCCCTAACTCTGATTTTTTATTGGGGGTAAAATGCATATAATAGTTGTTGGTTCAATGTTTGAAAACATTTCTTCATTTGAATTTTAATAAATGAATTTACATACCATTGCTTGTAACATCGCAAGGATGGTTGGGCGGGTGAAATTGTACTGTAACCAGACTAACATTCTCAAAGTTTGCTTTATCTTTCGATGTTTTGTTTTCTGGTTTGCATCAAATGTGACAAGGTACGTTTATGTTGCAAATGTCATTGACGTTTTGGCTTGGTTTTTGAAATCAATTAACAACATAACATTTTACGTATTGTGTCAAGAACACATATTGTTAATTAATAGTTTTTAAACATGCGCTGTCTTCAATTTGTACCATCAAAAACATTGTTTTTTTCCTTAACTTTAAAAATTTATTCATGAAAACATAGTACCACAAATATCTGAAAAATAGTTTTTCTGTTTTTCATTAAAGGCAATCGTTTCAATGACTTCGCTTGCTGGAATTAGAGTCGCCTAAAATAAAGTTAAGACAAATAATAATTTTGTTGGATATTGTTACAACCTTGATACTTGAAACATAAAACGTATTCTAAAGTCAGACAATAATACAGATCTTATACAAAGCTACAGAGTTAAAAAAAAAAAAAAAGATGGTACCATATGAAACTACAGTCTAAACAACAGATTTACCATTTTTGTTGTTTTATGCAAAATTCAGAAGTTCCGTTATAGAATTCGTTTTAAACAATCTAAAGGACTGTTTTGAAAATTAATTCTACTTTTGATTAATTCACAAGTGCACCTAGATCTAAACTAATAAAAGGGTTAAGGAGTATCTAGTTCAGTTGGTACTAATATTACCTGAATATTTAATCAAAAATTTATTTTTTTATAACTCATTTGTTGTAAATAATATTCAAACTAATTTATGTAGATGTTTCATGGTGAACTAATAAATTGCATCTGATCGTGTCATTATCGTATAATAATTGATTGAGCAGAGCTAAGTAACTCATCAGTTATGATCAGTTACGCTTACCTAAAATCCGAACTTCGGCCGAATAGTTACGGAATCGTGTGACGAGTAAATTTTTATAAGAAATCTAAAATAAAACGTAAAAGTGATACAAGATTTGTTTATTGGTAAAAAAAAAATTTTCTAATTGAAAATAAATCTAACCGGAGCGAATAACAGTCATTTTTATAATATAACAATATAAAATATATAAATAGGAAAACCCTTAACATCATTCAGGACAAAACAAAGCCAGTTGTCTAAGAAATACACATTGAATGAACAAATGTTTCACTTTGACGTCATTATTTTCAACTACTTTTCTATGATCTTTCGAGCAAAAAATGTTTCTTATTCTATGAAATTATTTGAGCAATGTGTTACAAATGATATATTTCAAAAGCAGTATCACATCTTGTTTTTTTAAATTAACAATCTCTCTCTCTCTCTCTGTGGATCTCAATAAAATATTATTATTTATTTATTTAACTGAAACCACTGAAGATGATATATGAGGTTATAAAAAATACATAAATTATTGGCATACAATGTAGACATAATACAAAACATTATGTAATCAATTCAAGAACAAACACACAGATACAAATATACATTCATTCCAAAAAGATACTCCAATACAATTTTATAATGATAAATTTAGCTATAAAATTTCAACACTTCCCTGATAAACAAAGACAAACTTATCATTATTCTTCGTATTCATTACTTTTAGCATTTTAAAGGTATTTTGATGCAAATTTAACTTTTTGTCAATAATTTTTTTTAGGTGTTAAAAATAAGAACATTTAAATAAAAATGAAATTCATCCCCCAAAAAATCTACTTTTACATAAGGTACATATTCTATTATTTTATCAATATTTTCCCATCTCCCTTTATCTATTTGCAATATATGTTTACATGTTCGAAATTCTACTAATACATGTAAAAACGCAAGTTCTCGGGTAATATATCAAAATATTGTTCAAATTCAAATTTCACTTTAAATATTCTGTGATTTATAGATTTAGAGGACGAGTAAACTTGTGAATACCAATTTGGTATATAATTATCTTTCAATCTCCTCTCTTTCCCATTTATAGGCCAATTTCGGTTAATGTTCTAACCCTGTTAAATCCAGACATTACAAAACCCCAAGTTATTAAAAAAAATTTTTGATGTGATGAATCCATCATTCACCATTAAGCTCCAACATAAAAAAAACTAAACTAAACTTAATTTAACAAAGACAGGGCGTGATGGAATATTTAGTCTTTTTTAAATGGGTCAAACTCCTTTAAGTAAAATATGCTTCTATGTTGATTTGGATTTCTTTTTTAATTTAAAATCACAGAAAAACACCATGATCTTGTTGCTATTTTTTGGCTAAAAACGCTTCTTGTCTTGAGAAAAAATTGAATTTAAAAAAATAATGTTGAATAGTTTATTGAACGTGTGCAAATAGAAACAAAATGTAACAAAGCAGTTAGTTTAAATGACATATATCCCTTGTCGGTTAATGTAACATGCTAGCAATACTAAGGGGCAGAAAATTTATATTTCATTATGATGATTGTGTTACTTTCGAGATAAAAGTTTCTGACTGATGTATGAAGGATGTAGGCGATAAATGTTTGTTACGTGAAGATAAATCAATTCGTTACAGATATAATGGAGTTACTCATTCTGGGTTTCTAGATATGCGAAAAATCCTTTAAAATTGTCATTCATGTTCATGCTTGAAATTCTATAAAAGTTTTTATTGTGGCCAATAAAAAAATAATTTAATAGAAAAAAATAAATAAAAATAGATATAAAAAATTAATTAATTAAAACAATAAATAGATAATAAAAATAAATAAATAATCACGTAAAAGGTGACGACGACTTTGTTTTTCTACATTATGATTAAATGAATTGGAAACATACGTTTTAGAATTTCATTCAGTAATTTTACTAATATCAATGAGTAAAGCAGCAATGTTCGTTGTGGCCAGAAGATTAACTCCTCCTCAACTAACGAATTAAAAAACAAATAAATGTCTAATTACTCCTACATGGCGCCAGTTTGTGTTAAAAGCATCGTGTGGGCTTTTTTCTTGAATAGCAAAGCTTTCAAAGTAGTTATTATCATTATTATTTAATAATTCATCAATGAGTTATGATCAAGTTGATGAATAAAAAAATTAAAAATAATAATAATAATAATAATAATAATAAAAATAATAATAATAATGAGAATTAATTAAAAAACTGTACTAAAAAGATTACTTTTATTTAAGCTTTTATTCTTTTGTACATTACTACTTTAAACAAAACAATCATATATATTCGCAAGTCGTGTGTGTTTGTTTTCAACTGCAATACAAGTACACGTACGTGCAGTCTCGATATATATCTCGATCTAAACCCCGGATTATATATATATATATATATATATATATATATATATATATATATATATATATATATATATATATATATATATTCCAAAGTTTATTTCAAGCAAATTAAATATAAACTTGACTGTTAAAGAGGTATACGACAGAAAGAAACTCTAATTTTGTTATTTGTTTTAGCGCTTCCATGCTTTCAGCACCCAGGAGCATTTTCAATTATGTAGTAACAAAAGATGGTTATGTGCCATCAACAAAGTGTTATTATATATATATATATATATATATATATATATATATATATATATATATATATATATATATATATATATAAGTTATGTCTCCGTTTTCATCCCTGAACTACAGCTAGTGGTTATAACTAGCTTAATTTTGATTTTTTTTGATGACTCGGCTAAATTATCTGTGATCCAACCCATAAAGATATGGTCAAATATAGTGCCAAATTCTGCAATAATGTTTTGATGAGACGTAGAAGTTTTTTAATATAAAAACTTTATTACTGTCACAATTGTTATACGTTTGCAATGTCTTTTAAGCACGGGGCAAAAAAGCATCTTATTCTAAACCCCGGATTATGGGTTGTTTTGCTTATCACTGTGAAGGTTCCACTTCACAAATAAAGATAAAATAAAGATAAAACTAAAAAATTATAAAACAATTTTAAAATGCTTCATAGGATATGTGGGGGTTGTGTTCTCCACACTCTTTTCTTTGAGAATCTCATTGATGTCCCTATATTGAGGCCAAAAAGTCATGTTTTTGTATGCAATAAAATTACATCAATTTTAAGAACCTTACAATTTTATGTGAGGAATTAACATTATAGGCTGATCTGAAATTCTCTCCTATGTTAGACCCCACTGCCAAGATAATTCAGATTGTAAAAAGGCTTCTTAAGCAAAAACTTAAAAAATTCACCAAAGTCCATGGAGGTTTTTCCCAAAGACAAAGATTATTAAAACTAAGTAACTCCTTTTCAGAAATTAAATAGTTATAAAACATAAAGGGTCTAGTACTTACACCATTTAGCAAAATTTTCAGTCGTCTAAAATTTGAGATTTATTTAAAACTAAGGTTTGTTCCCTCATGCAAAGCATTCCTTAGCTGGATTTTAATTGATATAATTTTGAAACTTTTGATTCATTATTTTCAACTGTTTGGCTTATATATTTTTTATGTTTCAAACTTTTCGGTCTTAGTGTCACTGATGAGGAATTAATTTCCGAAATGTGCACATCTGGCACATCAAAATTTAACTGGTATGTGTATTATATATTTACACCATTGAACAAAACGATTATGGCAGATTTTTAAAATTTTCCTTCATCCCAAGGAAATCTAACTCCTTCATTTATGCAATCTCATAATCTTTCATCAAGGTATGGATATTTAACATTTATTTTCAGTTATCATATTTTTTCCTTCAGAAGATGACAGATTGTCATCAGTTCAGTGATAACTTTTGATATGTTTGTAATCTGCATAGTGAGTAAACAGTTCCATCTTAATTTAAGTTTCAGGCTTGACTCAGTCACAACGTTTTTAAGAATAAACACACTATCAATTTAGCTCAGTAATAATATTGTGTGTGGAGAGTATCCTTTCTACTCTACTTGTTGGCTAAATTCAAGAGCTTCAGTGGCTAACAGGTAGAGTTTCAACTTTGATAGTTGGAGGTCTTTATAATTGATTAATGTGACCAGGGCTTTTAAGCATAGGGCGGGATAGCCGAATAGTCTAAACCCCGGCTTATAGGTCAATTCGCCTATCACTGTAAAGGTTTGACTTTGACTCGGGCAGATCATAGTTTAAAAACAACCCTGCACTTTTGTTTGCCGAAAAACGGCATATTTTTATTGGCACTTCGGTTTTCTTCACCATCAATAAATTCGACGCTAAAAATAATGTAAGTCGAGAAATATCTGACTAGGGCAAAATTGGAGCAGGAACAGAAATTAAAAATCCGGATTTTGTTCGGTATGTTTACAGATACCAAGGTAAGGTTTTTTGAATTAGTGAGATTTTAACTGTCAAGAAGACATGCGCTAGACGAAAAACCATTGAAAATTCACCAAAGTCCATAGAGATTTAAGCCCCGTGAAATAAATAATAAAAACTTAACAAATCTATTTCAGAAATACAATAGGTATAAAACATAAAGGGTCTAGCACTAAAGATTATTGTAGATTTTTTTATATTTCCCTTTATCCTAAGGAAATCTTACCCCTTCATTTATTCAAATCCAATAGCCTTTTATCTAGATATAGTTTTGCAACATTTATATGCAGTAATAATATTTTTTTCTTTGGGAGATGACACCTTGTCATTAGCTCATTGTGAAACTTTTGGTAAGTCTGTAATCAACGTAGTGAATAAACCGCACCATCTCATTTTAAGTCTCAGGAATAACAATTTCCCGACCCGACATTTACAAACGGTTAATCATTAGAGATGAAATGAAACCTACTCTCATCATCATCAACATTCTGAAAATTCACTGATCCGTCAATAAAAAACATTACAATCAACCAGATGAGCCAATATAAGAACTGACTGTATGGTTCTAGATATTAATTTGCAGCATTGTTAGCCAGTGTTTAAGCATCCTTTAGGTTTTACACACTAGCTTGTATAAAGCAGAACAAAAGCACGTGTTTACAATTGAAAACGTTGATAAAAACTGTTTGTTTATGAAAAAGGTGGTTTATGTCATTTAAATAAGATGCAACAAATTTAATAATTAAATAAATTTATGATGGATAACCCTGAGGTTGATAACTGTAGTTGACGCAGTAAATATCTATAAGATCTGATAGGGAGCTCAGAGGCCGAGTGGTCTAATTATAAAGCACGTTTTTACGAATCTCATTGTCTCGCTCCGTCTAGGTTCGAATCCCGCTCGGCAGATCCTAGTCCGAGAAAGTTTGAGTTTTTTTCAAGTTTATAGACATTCAGGTCCCATAAATATTTTTGGAATTAAGGAACTCTATTTCTGAAGTAAAATAGGTATAAAACATAAAGGATCTAGCACATACCATTGAACAAGACGATTATTGCAGATTTTTGTTTTATATTTCCTTTCATCCCAAGGAAATCCAGCCCCTTCATTTATGAAAATCTCATAGCCTTTCATCTAGATACGAGTATTGCAACATTTATATGCAGTAATAATATTTTTTCCTAAGGGAGATGATAACTTGCCCAAAGCTCATTGTGAAACTTTTGATATGTCTGTAATCTGTATTGTGAGTAAACAACATCATCTCATTTTAAGTCTCAGAATTGACTAAATCTTTTTAAGAGTAAACACACTAAAAATTGAAATAAGTTATAATATTATGAGCGGAGATTACCCTTTATACTCTACTTTTTTATTCAGTACACGACTAGCTCAGTAGCTAAGAGGTAAAGCATTTACTTTGACAGTTGTAGGTCTTAGGTTCGAACCTCAGTAGGGATATACATAGCTTTAAAATTTGAGAGCCTGCTTTTTTGTCTGAAACCCAGAATTTAGAGGACAAACAAATCTTATGTATGACCCGGCTGGGGTTCACACGTACATCCTTCTGTTCTTCAGGCAGACACTCTAACACTAAGCCACTGAGGCAGTTGGTTCATTAGCTGTCAAAATAAATCTGACTGAGAGAGTGGCATGCTTGTATTTCTCTGTGAGGTAGAGCTATAGTTAGTATGCTAAAATCGCCCTAGAATTTAAACTTGTGCAAGACAGACCAAAAATACATTTGCACATCTCAGGCAAATACAAACGGTTAATCATTAGAGAGGAGTTGAAACCTGTTCTTAACACCATCTTCTACAAATTCGCTAATGTGACATTAAACAACATTTCAACCAACCAAATGAACCTGTATAAGAACTGACTTGATGGTTTGACATTAATATGCAGCATATTTTGCCACTATCAAAACATTCTTAAGGTTATGCACACTAGCCAGTATAAAGCAGTTCAAAATCATTTGTACACAACATAATAGATTAATTCATAACGTTGATAACAAGAGGCCCAATAGAGCCTGTATCGCTCACCTGGCACACTCTTATTTTGTCCTTTGCTTTTTCTTTTAAAATATATCCAATCAGTAAAATGTAAACAAACTCACTAGCAATATCCTTATTTTCTATTATTTCAAGCAATATTTATCATAAATTTCTTTTCAATTGCCCATGCACTTTCAGAGAAGATTTCGGCTAAAAATAGCCTTATTTACATATTACATAATTATTGCACAAACGAAAAATTGTACAGAAAAACCCGTTATATATGTTTTATCCCCACCATCTTTTTCTAAGTTTTAATTTGCAACAAAATCAGTAAATAAATAAATTATATATTGCTAATTATAGTGATGCAGCCATCTTGGATTTCCGAAAGACATGTCGTATATAATTTTGAATTAATACCACCCCAGGAGCTTCCACACTCAGTATCCTTTCAGAGAAGATTTTTAAAGATTCTGGCTAAAAATAGACCTTATTTGCATATTATGTAATTATTGCACAAACGAAAAATTGAAAAAGAAAACCCGTTTTATATGTTTTATCCATTTTAATTTTCATTTGAATTGGCCCATTGGTTACAGAAAAGAAGATTAAAGTTCACAGAGACACGGACGCATGCACGCTTTACCATACCATAACCTCACCCTGGCTTTTCAAGGTGAGCTAAAAACTGTTTGTGTACTAAAAATTTGTTAATGTGATTTGAATAGATGTAACCAAATCTAATGTGAGTGCTACAAACATGGCTAAAAAATAAAAATAAATAAATAAATAAATTCAAGCCAAATAATATAATTTTTTCATCTTTTTTAAAAGCAGATTTTATTTCATAAATTTATAATATCAGAATAGCAATATTACTTGTAAAGGTATTGTTTTATATATATATATATATATATATATATATATATATATATATATATATATATATATATATATATATATATATATATGTATAAACAATCTTTAACCCTGTGACGTTTTTGAAGTGCTTAATAGCAAACTGATCTAAAACATCAGCTTACAAATATCATAACATATACCACAGTTCTGGTTCCTGCACTATTCCGTGATTCCTAAGAGATTCTGTGATTCTGACCAAGAATTGAAACATTTCATTTTTATTTAGATGATTAAGCTTTGTTTAAAATGAAAAACAAGATTTGTACATTCTTCTTTCAGAATGGTAAGTCTGTAAAAAGCAAATTATATGTCCTCAAAATAACTTGAAGTTCAAAAATACAAAATTGTTCAGAAATGTTTATTCTTCTAATAAAAAATTTTTTACTAACCAAATTCTAGTAAAAAAAAAAAAATAAAACAAAATAAATAAAAAGATAAATAAAAAAAATCAATGAATTAATAAATGAATTAAAATAAAAATAAATAAATAATAGATAACAATAAATAAATATAAAAAAATAATAATATAACTAAATAAATACATAAAAAATAATAATAAAAAATAATAAATAAATAAATATAATAATAATTTTAATAATAAATAAATAAATAAATAAATAATAAAAATAAATAATCATAATCATAAATAAATAAAATAAAAAAGTAATAAATTAAAAAAACAAGAGTTCCGCATGGCAGAGCATGATACGCCCGTCAAATCTGCAAGTCATTTATGTGGATATTTTGTTAATTATGAACTGTAAAGGGACTTATACAGTTCATATGAGCTGTTCATAATCAATAAGTCAATTCAATTATTCATCACAATGATACAAAATGCAGTGCACAAGTCAACAAGTACAATACAAAACAATAGTAATTATTGAGATTTTGGTATTATTTTCAGTAACAAAATAGACTTACCACCAGCCACACCATTTATATAATTTTACCATCATGTTCTTGTAACCTTCATCACAAAATTGAGGTAATCTCTAGTATACTGGGTTGTTTCAAAGACAGCAAGTACTTCAGCCTACAACTCTATGTGTATCTGCTCCCTGGTAGAATAAATTAAGGAAGCTAGAGTTACGGTTCCTGAGCACTGCACTTCGGATCATCATGGTAAGTAAGCATACCAAGTTTCAAGTCATTCTGACCATAGATGTCAGAGTTATAGGCCAGACAAACCCACCGCGTACTCTGGCAGCACACAAAGTGGAATAACTCAAAAATTAAGGAAGCTAGAGTTACGGTTCCTGTGCACTGCACTTGGCATCATCGTGGTAAGTAAGCATACCAAGTTTCAAGTCATTCTGACCATAGATGTCAAAGTTATGATCCGGAAAAACATGCTAACAGCATTCAAAGGGGAATAACTCAAAAATTAAGGAAGCTAGAGTTACGGTTCCTGAGCACTGCACTTCGCATCATCGTGGTAAGTAAGCATACCAAGTTTCAAGTCATTCTGACCATAGATGTCAGAGTTATGGGCCGGACAAACCCGCCGCCAGTACGCCCGCCCGGACGCCCGCCCGCCCGCCAAGGGTGATCCCATAATACGCCCCGTCTTTGACGGGCGTATAAAAATGTAAAAATTCCTTTGACCCTACACACATTTATTATTTTAAAATTAGCAGCTCTAAAACTGTATACTCCTATCCTGTATTAAACTGACCAAGTTGGACCATTGTTTATTTAACCATTGTTTGTTTAATTTTTGGTATTATTTTCAGTAACAAAATAGACTTACCACCAGCCACACCATTTATATAATTTTACCATCATGTTCTTGTAACCTTCATCACAAAATTGAGGTAATCTCTAGTATACTGGGTTGTTTCAAAGACAGCAAGTACTTCAGCCTACAACTCTATGTGTATCTGCTCCCTGGTAGAATAAATTAAGGAAGCTAGAGTTACGGTTCCTGAGCACTGCACTTCGGATCATCATGGTAAGTAAGCATACCAAGTTTCAAGTCATTCTGACCATAGATGTCAGAGTTATAGGCCAGACAAACCCACCGCGTACTCTGGCAGCACACAAAGTGGAATAACTCAAAAATTAAGGAAGCTAGAGTTACGGTTCCTGTGCACTGCACTTGGCATCATCGTGGTAAGTAAGCATACCAAGTTTCAAGTCATTCTGACCATAGATGTCAAAGTTATGATCCGGAAAAACATGCTAACAGCATTCAAAGGGGAATAACTCAAAAATTAAGGAAGCTAGAGTTACGGTTCCTGAGCACTGCACTTCGCATCATCGTGGTAAGTAAGCATACCAAGTTTCAAGTCATTCTGACCATAGATGTCAGAGTTATGGGCCGGACAAACCCGCCGCCAGTACGCCCGCCCGCCCATCCGCCCGCCCGGACGCCCGCCCGCCCGCCAAGGGTGATCCCATAATACGCCCCGTCTTTGACGGGCGTATAAAAATGTAAAAATTCCTTTGACCCTACACACATTTATTATTTTAAAATTAGCAGCTCTAAAACTGTATACTCCTATCCTGTATTAAACTGACCAAGTTGAACCATTGTTTATTTAACCACAAAAATACTTACAACAATTTAAGACACATATTACATGTTTAAAAATCCTTATCAAAAAAACACTGTTGGGAGGAAAAAGATGAGCAGGCTCCTTTAATCTATCAGGCCTATAAAAAGAAAAATACAATGATGTTACATTTGCCATGATGATGTAAAAAAGTTCAAATATGACCCATGGAATCTGCAAAGGATTAAGCATTTTTTTTAAAAAAAGGTAAAATATCACTATAGTAATCTGATTCAATATACAAATAATCTTTTAAATATTAACTTGCACCATAATTGATTATTTAAAATATATAAAATATAAATGATATAATGATATAATAATATAATGATATATTGATATAATGATATAATACCAAACTACATGTAATTGAAATATAATTGAAGATAAGTCATGCAATATGCTTAAGCACTTTCATGTGTGGAAATTGGTAACTAGAGTGAATGTCAAGGTCAGTCTGTTGCACTTAGTTTGGATAAATTTATATTATACTTCTTTCGTAAGTTTTAAGGATGATTTTTTTCCAGTTAATAACATAAAAATATTTTTAAAAAGGACATTTTTGGTTATATTAAAGTGATTATAGTTTGCTATTTAAGGTAATTGTGACCTTGAAAGAATACAAAGGTCAACTAACTTGCCTATTTAATGAGTTTCCATGTACTTGTGCAATATACAGCCTATTAAGCTTTCAGACCTTTCCATGTACTTATGCAATATACAACCTTTCAAGCTTTCAGACCTTTCCATGCACTTATGCAATATACAACCTTTCAAGCTTTCAGACCTTTCCATGTACTTGCGCAATATACTGCCTGTCAAGCTTTTAGTTTTCAGATTTTTAAATGATTTGTCAATTTTAAGTCATCTTCAAACGAAATGGAAATCAAAGAGAAAATAACAAGTTATTTTACTATGTTATGTCACTTTGACCCTAAATGAAGGTCAAGGTAAATAAATTTTAGGACAACATCAAACAACATAGTTATTTTGTACAGTAATGACATAGGTCACTATTACTTGGTAGCGAAAAATAAATTATAAAATTCTTTTCAATAAGGTCAAAGTGACCTCAAAAAAAAAAAAAAAAAAAAAAAAAAAAGGGATCAAGGTTATCCAGATTAAAAAAATAGTAAAGTTTCATGCAGCGATGCTATATAATATGAAGTTAAAATGTCAAAATTTACAAGAAGTGTTAACATTTAAGTTTAATTTATTATGTACAGTGAAACCTAATGATCTTGAGAACAATGTAGACATTTGTAATTACTACCTACCTACCTACCTAGTCCTTGTTGCACCCGGAGGCACATAGGGCAAGGACTAGGGCCTTCCACTTCTCTCTGTCTTTCGCCATTTTTTCAGCTTCACCCCATGTGATCTTCATGGTCTTCATTTCCTGTTCAACAGTTCGTCTCCAGGTTGTCTTTGGCCGGCCTTTCCTCCTTTTTCCTTCTGGGGTCCATCTGAGTGCTATCCTGGTGATGTCATCTATTGGTTTCCGCAGGATGTGGCCATCCATCTCCATCTATACTTCTTAGTAATGTCCTCATATCTGTTGTTTTTGTCAGCTTAAATAAATCTTCGTTGTTGATTTTTGCTGGCCAGAATATTCTCAAGATCTTTCTGAGGCATCCGTTATGGAAACTTGATAGTTTGTTGATGTCTGTTTCCGTCATTCTCCAGCATTCAGTGCCGTACATCAGGACTGACAGGACACAGCTGTTGTACAGTTTGATCTTGGTTTTTCTGCTTATGCTGTTTGACTTCCAGATGTTTTGTAGTTTGATAAAGGATCCTCTTGCCTTTCCCAACCTTGATCTTATGTCTTTGTCTGCACCGCCTTCTGATGTCACCAAGATATGTGAAGCAGGAGGTGTTCTTTATTTCTTCTCCATTCAGGATTATTTTTGGTGGGTTTTTCATATTTAGAGGCATTACTTCTGTTTTCTTTAGATTTATATTTAGTTTATCTTACTGGCATTTAGCTGTAATGTTGATGTTTTTGTCTGCATGTGACTGTAATTACCACAGTTTTCTTTTAGTACTTTAAGTCTTTATTCTTTTGTTTTGTTTTTTTTTCCCACTTAACTCCTGTATAACATCAAATCTTGACTAAACAAAATGGTGGCAATGAATTATTTGCTTCTCAGACCCCCCCCTCTCTCTCTCTCTCTCTCTCTGGTCTGCTAAGGGTTTATCTATGCAGCATATTGATTTTTTGTCTGAAAAGAATTCAGGAAAACAAAAAATATTACCGAAAAAAAACAACAATGTTAATTTTTGTCAAGTCAGCAACTGATCCTTTATCCGGTTCTAAAATAAAATTTTGAAGTTGAGTCATCAAAATTCTCAGTCTGCCATTTTGTTTTGTTTACAAAGAGAAAAACATGTGCTGGCTCATATAAATATATTTCATAATCATAACCTAGGTAGCATGCTTGACCTTAACTCTGACCATAAATCAGAGATCTTACTGTGTTCAGGATCCAATCAAAATTCAGTTTACAAAATATTTGCATTAGAAATAGGCTGTTACTGTATACATTTTTCTATGCTTTCTAATTGCCTTGAATGATTCCTTAGAGCACACACACACACACACACCCCTTCAAAACCTATCTTGACAAAATTTATCAAGACATTAATTGCATAAAATATTTGCTAAGTTTACACAGTTGATACATTATTATTATGCATTCTTGAATAAACAATCAAAATGAAGAGTTTTGTGCAAAGGAGGTACAAAAGATCTACTGACCAACATTTACTTATTTGACAAAAAGAGTTACACAAATTGTGACAAATTACACAATAACTGTCTATCATAAAATAAAATATGAACAAAACTCCATATTTAAACAAAATCATTCAAAAATATAAAAAAAATCCACATAAAAATTACTGACCTAATGGGGAAAATTAACCAGAATTATTCAAAAAGTTTCTTTAATTCTGTGCATATAACAATTTTGTAATGTTTTTAACAAGATAACAAATTCACTATGTCCAAAATATCCATTATGCACCTTCCTAGTTCACAACATAAAATATGATGTCATGATATGAATATTCATGATGATCATCCCTTGAACAATCTGAACAACAATCAACACCCGATTATTAACTTAGTCACTTTCATACATTTTTCTGATTTTAAAAAAAAAACAATTTCTTTTTCATATTTCTTTTAAATTAAACACCATGTATAAGGAAATGTGAATGCATATTAATTCATTTGATCTTTAATAACCTTAAAATACCCTGATGTAAATGGATCACTGAAGTCATTAAATTTCAACTTTTTTTTCAAAATCTGTTCTATATGCAGAAAAACTAGGATAAGATTTTTTCATTTAAAAACAGAACTTGATTAGCTTAATAATGTTTTCTAATTTAATCTTACTCTTTTATGAGCAAAGTTTAGATTTAAAAAAATTTAGAAAAAACCATGTAACAAACAATTATGCACCAATAGTACATATCTATGATTTAGAAAATTCAAATACAACTTCCGATTTTACCTCTAAATGTTTTTTATTACATTAAATTTTTATCTAAAGAATAAATCTATACAAAAATAATCATAAAAGACTCCTAAAAATATTATATTTTTTAAGTTTTATGTAAAAAATTAAAGGAATCCATTTCTTTCTTTTTTCAAGATTTTGTAGCAAAAGGGGAATAACTCCAAAGAAAATTATGTTACTTAATCCTTATTATTACTCGCTCAAGATATTACCCTCTAATAAATGTATATTGAATTTTAAATTGATTCATTTAAAGTTAAATTGTAATGATCAGAATACAAATAGACAGACTGACAAAATAGAAGAGGCAGACAGCTAGATTACAAAAAGACAAACAGACAGACAGACAGACAAACAAACAGACAGACAGACAGACAATAACAAATACACATGTACCTATTAGTCAACCTGAATATACAATTAAACCTCTCATAGTGACTTTCTTAATATAAAGACCAG
The DNA here is from genome assembly GCA_029721355.1 of Tegillarca granosa. Taxonomy (NCBI): domain Eukaryota; kingdom Metazoa; phylum Mollusca; class Bivalvia; order Arcoida; family Arcidae; genus Tegillarca; species Tegillarca granosa. Next base: position 25,855,717 of record CM056602.1, on the reverse strand, counting down.
TTGCATTTAAAAATTAGTGTTCTAAGATCACTTACTTCATATTTCAAATTTATATTTTAAAATAAAACAGCTAGGCCTTACTTAAAATTTTTTTGTTTGCTGTTTTCCGACCCATGCTATCGACATGTGGGTAGGTAGGTAGGAAAAAGTTTTAATTTTTTGAAAATTTAATCTATTACACTTTTGAAGAAAGGTTAAATTGGTTTCATATTTCTCTTTTAAAACACATCTTACATTTTTTTTTTGCTAACTAAAGTCTTCTTTGTTCCTACTTGTGTTTTCTCCCATGGAGAAAGTGGAATTTCCTCAATAGCATGTAAACCTGCTCACAGATCATTTCGCTTGCTAAGGGTTATTGCCCCTTAATACTATTTCTTATGTTGTATAAAAAGCACAAAAAAAAAAAAAAAAAAAAAAAAAAAAAAAAAAAAAAAAATGGCAATAAATTTTTTTGGGTAGCGGCATTTCAAGTGGGTCGGGCGGTCAATGGCAAACAAATTTTATTTTAGGCCCTACATAAAGACCAACAGTCTTTACAGTCCATATTTAAAAGGTCCTATGGGTAGTCAATTTTAATAGATTTTACCGTATGAACTTTTATCTGAAGATTTTAATTAGTAACCATCTTTCTCCTGGTTTGAATTTGTTAACCACAAACCTTATTGTCTCATCACTGGTTATTCTGTACACTTGAAGATTGATAAAATCCCTTTTTTTGGCCTCAACTTTTTATCATCAAAATAAACATCACTTCTTAGCATATGTGTTATACAAGGAACAGTTTTACTACCCTCATAATCTTTACAGTTTTTATCCCCAGGCTTGAACTCAAAATCTCTTGCAATTATTCCCGATATCTCCACCAAGGAAGAAAGGAAGTCTTTGTCTTCAAGTTTGAAGTTACAATCCTTCATATATAAATACAGTACTGATATCATCCAACTGCCTTCCACTTGACTACGTATAGCATATTTACCTAAAATAATCAGTAAAGGGCAAATGTAAAATTTTAAACCTGTTTACTACATGTATATTAAGCACATTTAGAAAGCTCAACCAATGTGTCAGTGTATCATAACTTCAATTAAATGCCAGCCAGACCAGACTTGGCTATCCTAATATGACCATGGCTAGTGTGCATGAAGTCTATGTTGTGTAGTGTAGTAGTATCAGTGTGTCTTTCAAGGTACTAGGACACCAGAACAGCAGTTGCACAGTTTGCTGAACCATCAGTCAATTTTTCATTTATCAGATCAAGTCGGCATTACCATGAAATGAAACAACTTGTTCATTGCTTTTAAGTCAGCATTACCATGAAATGAAACAACTTGATCATTACTCAAGTCAGCATCAACATGAAATGAACAAATTGATCAATTTCACAACATTCTCATGACAAGATTCAAAATCACAATCCCTTATGTTGATTGCAACACTTTAACAAAAATAAGCTACATGCTTTCACAATACTGGTTTTGCAAATTACCTAAATAAATTGTACTTTTTCCACACCAATTATTTACAAAAACCATGTAATTTAATTAGGAAAATATTAATGATTTTACAATACCGGTATATATATATATATATATATATATATATATATATATATATATATATATAGTGTGTGTGTGTGTGTGTTGTTCTCCCAATGCTGAGCACCTCTCGTAGCAATATCTTAAATTTTAAAGTCTTATGTATGACCAAACAAGTGTTTAAGACTATAACCTTCTACTCTTAAAGCTGCATTAAGTTTTCCAAGGTAAAATCTAAAACGGTGCTGATGTAATTAATGATGTTCCTAATGAACAATGTTACACTTGGTTCAATGATAAAATACAGAAAATACAGCGAGATGTAGCAAGTGGGATCTAATTTTAGAACATGGTTACGTCATAAAAAAACCGGGTCATTTAAACACAACTTACAAAACAGTGAAATATGATAAATTAAACACAGAACTTAATTGAATTCTTTAGAATTTCCGTACATCTGTGCGCATGCTCAAAGCTCACAATAATCATCATTAAACACTGACCAACCGGTTGGAGAATTCCGTTTATTTACAGCTAAAAGGAATGAAATTTTAGAAAAGGAATCTCACGGATCGTGATTAGAAGTTATCTATTTTTTAAAAAATATATTTATAGAAAATAAAAAAAACATTCAGAAAATTGAAAAACTTAATACAGCTTTATTGCAGTTTCTCAAATTTATAATTTTATGTAGACCCAGCAAGGGTTTGAACCTATGACCTCCTGCTCTCGAGGCAGATGCTCTAATATTGAGCCATTAAAGCAGTTTTTGAAAATGAACTCTATGGCAAGCATGCCAAGTAACAGGCGATGAAGTAGTTTCTCAAATTTAAAGTTTCATGTAAGACCCATTCAGGGTTTGAACCAATGACCTGCCCCTTTTGAGGCAAGATACTCTTCCACTTAGCAACTGAGGCAATGTTGTCAAGAATGAAATCTAAGGCAAGTATATCATGAATATCATTGAATAAAAATTAAAAACTCAAAATCTAGATAAAACTTTCATATATGAATTTTTAATTAAATTTTCATATTACCTGGTGGTGATGCAAACATTATCATCATATCCGTAAAACATGGTACAGAAATTACATCTACAATTTCTGTTTTTGTAGGGGCTGGCTCTTCTTTTGGAGGAATAACAAGCTCTTCTCTATGAGGAATACCACGTGTATCAGCAATATCACTGGAAACATTTCTGACATCTGTTTTCACACATGGTGCATCCTCTTTTAATGCATCAATGGCATCACCAATAACACATTTTTCACTATCAATAGAGGTCTTCATTTCTTTTGCGTCTGGATTCCTTGCATCAATAGTATCACCAGAAACACCCCTTTCTTTGTTATCAGGCTGACTCTTGTCTGTGCACAAACCTGCTTGATTCATACTTTCCTTTGGTCCCAAATCACTGTTTGATTTTTTATCATTAAACTGTGATGCCATCTTTTCTTCCTCTGCTTCTTCCTAAAATAAATCATAAAGCTTCATTTTTATGGGTGTTTTTGCAATAAGTGATACAGTGTTTGAATGGTTTAGGCCTAAATGAAAATTAACTTTGTTTGCTGTTGACCTTCCGACCCACTTAAAATGCCCCTACCCCAAAAAATTTTATTACCATCAATTCCATTTTTTTTATAATTCTAATAAAACATAAGAAACAGTATCAAAGGGCAGTAACCCTTGCAAGCGAGATGACCTGTAAGCAGGTTTATACAGTAGTAAGGAAATCCCACTGTGTTTTTTCATTGGAGAAAACACCAGGAGGAACAAAGAAGACTTTTATTAGCAAAAAAATTGTAAAATGTGTTGTAAAAGAGACAAATGAAACCAATTTAAACTTTTTCAAAGGTGTAGTTGATTAAGTTTTCGAAAAAAATATATATATTTTTCCTACCTACCTACCCACATGTGGCTGGCATAGGTCGGAAAACAGCAAACAAGAATTTTTTAAGTTAGGCCTTACCTGGTGTCAGGATAATGTGACTGGGGGAGTGGTATGCTTGTCTTCAGCACAGATCTATGGGCCTTATTGCTCACCTGCTAAGTCCAACCTGAAAGTGCCTAGTACAAGGCAGACCATCATATGCATACACGAACTTGTTCTTATATATACCCTAGATTAACGAATTTTGACTCTAATTGCCAATATGTGAAAAATTGCTGACATGACATTAAACACAGACCCTACTTAACACAAATGGATAAACTTACAATTATTGTTTTACTCTTCTGACTAAATTTATAGTCCTCATCATCATAGTCACTGTCATTTTCAGCATCTGATGTGTCATAATCATCCTCTGAAAAAAAAGACAATTTTGTTATTAAGGAAAAAGAAAAACATATAAACTATGGGCCTTGTCACTCACCTGAAGGACATATTCAATATATTTTGCTTTGTTAAACAGTTACAGAGTTTTTTTGTTTGTTTTTTAAATCATGTTATTTTTTAAAATTTTATTTCCTTTTTTTAAATTTAAAGGCCCATCATTTTATTGGGTATCAACAAGAGTTGCAAAACTGGAGTGGAATTATGATGTTTTACGCCACATCAAGATTCTTCCACTGATATCAAGACAGACAATTTTGGGATGGTGAAGGACAATGGATTGCCTGAAGAAATCAATTGACCTTAGGCAAGTGAACTGACAAATTTTCTCACACTAGGCTCTACTCAAGTGGGATTTGAACCTAAGCAGTGAGAGGCGCGATGATTTGTATCTTCTTGGTCATCAAATAAGAATTGTATTGTAATCCTTGTCAAATGATGCTACATCTAACAGTATCTAAAGTCTAAGTTTCTTATAGTTACTACAAAATATTTATAGAAAATTAAATGCAATTCCATGCAGTATCCTCACCTGATACAAAACAGCTTAGATGTACATGCTACATAATGTCTTCCTTGATACCGTAAATCAGGATTTTTTTTTGATATGGTTTTATTTTTGTGATGATTTTGCAGATGAAAAATTTTCGCAAAAATTAAAAACCTGTTAAATATTTATATTGCAAAAAAAAAAAAAAAAAAAAAAAATGAGTTCAAATAAATATTTTCCATCCCAAGGAACAATTTTTTGTTCAGCTTCTTACTGATTTTTTATAGCTATTATCATAACTATAAGTAATATAATAGGGGAACCCAAAAGAAATAATCCAATAAATTTTTACTGTTAATGAAACGTGTCTGCACACTTGTCTTTATATACCAAGGTAGAGTTTACCTGTGCAAGTGTGACATGTACAATAGACATGTCTATTTCAATATTTTTAAACCCCTGGAAAAAAATGTGTTTTTGAAAGGAACAAGTGAGACTGAGAAGCTTGTTTGATGATTTCATTTTTATCTTAATGCGCAAAAATTAAACAAACAAAAAAAAACCATACATATTTTTAGAAAAATCTGCAAAATTGGCACCATGCAAAAATAACCAAATTTATGGTATGAAATATTCTAGCCCTTTAGGTATACACCTGTCTTGCTCTTACAAAAAGATGCTTGAAGATTTTCACTACCCGTATATCCCACTAGATGGGTTTCCAAGGGGATATTACTCCTTCATCAGTGCAAATATTGAAGAACTTTACCAAGATAAAAGACAAGGGCTTAGAAAAAATACTTCCTTCCTCACCCTTGCCCAAACACAGGATTTAGCTGGCCACTTTGAGTAATAAGTGATTACTCTGCCATATATTGAACCAAACCATATACTGATTGACAGTAATCAATCTGAGTCTAAAAGTATGTTAAATGTGTGTGGAAGACAACAGGGCAGTTTGTAAATGAATTGTGTTGAGTAATGGTACTTTACGCCCCAGTCAAACAATTTTCACTTATATAAATGCTGTCAGTTCTGGGATGATGGAGGAAACAGGGGTTTATGTAGAAAACCACCAACATTTGGCAAGCAAACTGACAAACGCAATGATCTGTCCAAGTGGGATTCAAACATAGGGGTTGAGAGGCACTGTGATCCATAAGCTTTTGCTTAAGCAGTACTGAACTAGGCCCTTAATTAAACCAAGGCAAGAATTGAGATCTCTCTCTCTCTCTCTTTATATATATATATATATATATATATATATATATATATATATATATATATATATATATATATATATATATACAATGACCTACAGTACTAACAGAGTCTCAATGTTTTACATCTTTCACATGTATGAATATATTACATAATAATATATTACTTGGAATGATCGCAACCCAATCACATCCCGGAAAAATAATGACGACCATCAGAGCTCCCTCTCTCTCCCTCCCTTCCGCTCTCTCTTTTCTCTTAAATTATCACTTCTGTGAGAAAAAGTACTTGGTTAAATTTTTTACCGAGGCAGTCGCCTCAGTTGCCTCATATGTAGTTACGGTACTGCTTAAGACCACTTGGTCTCAGTTTGTAAATGCCATTTTCAAATTCTAGAGATATGATCAAGAAAACAGAGCAAAATTTCAATATCATCTTTTTTTCTATCAATTAATTATTATTTACAAACCATTTTGAGTTATTTCATTGCTACTTGATTTTGTTTGTTTGTCTATCGTGTCTTTGCCTTGTTCTTTCCTTTGAGTCATGTTTCTATCATGGCCGCAAGTAGTTTGATATTTCACACCACTGTCCCATCCTTCATCTTTACCAACGAAATATCTGTCAGCTCTGCATGCCTACAAGATGAATATGCAGGTTTTAATGGGGCATTTTTTTAAATAACATTGTAGATAAACAAGTGACCAATGAGTCTAAAACTGTTAGGAATTATAATTCAATTTAATTGGCCATTTAAAACAAGTACACGACCTTTGAACCCATTTTGAAGATCACTCTATGAACATGATGAAAACATTGAAACTTGAAATCGTCATGACACAGTCTTTTCATTTGCTCAAGATATAGCAATTATAGCCTATATAAAATATCAAAGCTGAAAACTTTGTATTACTATCCATTCAAATGGTCAAGTTAAAAAAAACGAAGCCATTTTATGAAACTTTTATAATTCATAAATATATACAACAATTTTTCAACAGAAAATCAAACAAGAGATGTTTGTGAAACACTTATGCCCCCCTTTCTTGGACAGACATTATAGGGTGCACAAGCTTTTATTATGGGCAGTGTACATGGAAATGAAATTGACCTTTTGAACTTAAAATCAATAGGGGTCATCTACCAGTACTATCCGAGATGCATAAATCTATCAAGTATGATGTGTCTAAGCTCAAAAAAATTTTGAATTATAGGTTGCACAAACATATAGACCTTGAGACAGGTTTGACTGTACTTCTAAATTATAAATCATTATCAATATAACCATATTCAACCAACCTGATTATATATGTAATATCAGTAATTAATTTGATCAACCTTTGTAGAGATAATGAACATAAAGCAAATATTTGGAATTTTCTAAGTCCAAGGGGGATAACATTGTCAAAAATTGCATGGTCGTACCCAAAACAGAACTTGGTCTAGATATTCTTATGATAAATCTGTATACTAAATTTCATTTCAGTATGTGCAACCTCTGCAAAGAAAAGAACAGAAACTGCAAATAATTGGAATTTTTCTAAGTCCAAGGGAAATAACTGTGTCAAAAATTGCTAAACCATACCCAAAACAGAACTTGACCTTCATTTCAGGATGTGCAACCTCTGCAGAGAAAATGAACGGACAGACCTACAGACAGCAGCAAAGGAATATGCCCTCCCATCTTTGAAGGGAGACTTAAAAATGAACAAATTATGGGATTAAGACCCTTCTGAAGCTAAATATCATATCAGATTTTTCTCTTCCATTGATTTTAAAGACTTTTTTTCCAAATTTGCATCCCTGGGTCACCTTGACCTAGTTGAGGTAGCTGATGCAGTGCAAAAAAAATCTGAAATGCACTAGCCCATAAACCTCTTATCAAGTTTCACTGAAACATGTCAGGTAGTTTTAGAGAAAAAGATGAAAATGTGTGTGTACACACACACACACACACACACACACACACACACACACACACACACAGATCTCCTTTGGTCTTGTGAGTTTACATGTTGTTTACATAACAACACAAATTCAACACAAATTTTTCATGATTTCCAATCTATAATGCAATGATTACCTTTGAATATGTATGTTACTAAATCTTATTCAACAGCATACATTGATTACTTTTGCAATTTATAATTACATAAATAAATCAGGGAAATAAAGTACTTGCAAAGATGAATCGAGTTGTAAACTCCAGTCAAGATTTTATTTTTATATCAAGGTGGTTACTTCATGTATGATGGAGGAGCCTAAGGACTTGCAGAAATTAACTGCCATTCTTCCCCAAGGAATTGGCAAATTCTCTCAAATAAAGATATACCAGAGTGGGACTCTAGCAAAGATGATGAACGTCACTGTGATCTGTGGGCTAGAGCTTTAAACCAATTGGCCACCAAGGACCCCAAAAGGTAAGGAGTTGAGTAATAGTGTTTAACTTATTTTGAGATGTCACCAGCTAAAGGAGAAAGTGTAGAAATTTTGTCAGCGAGTTACGCTGATGGCATTATACAACAGGGTCCTTTATCATGTCATGCCTGCCGAGACATAGGACCTTGTTTATTTTAAGTTTCCATCTGAAAGAACTGTGACTTTCATTTCATAATGCCAAGTGCCTGACAAAAGATCGATCACTACCCACTTTCAAGTCTTGGGTCAGACCTGGTCGAGACTCGAACCCACGACCTCCCACTTAAGGAGTGAGCACTCTAACAACTGACCTACTGCAGTGGTGCAAAAGTAAAGGAAATGATGAAATAAATATGTGTAGTATGGTACCCACCTGTATAAAAAAGAATTTAGGTTTTCCTTTTAGAGATGCACAATTCTTATCCTCAAATAAGCTTATCAGATTAGCAGTTTCGACTGACTCTCCGTCAACACCTACAACAGTGTGTTTATGGTATGTCACATAACCTCCTGGTTCTGATTCCACTGTTTGTTCTCCATGGGAACTAATTACACAAACAAAACAATCAGCTTTTGGCTTTTTTTTTTCTAACTCTGCAACTGAAGTTTGAATAGATAAAAATTACAAACAAATAAGTATTAAAATTGCTTTTTAAAAAATTGATATAAAGCTAAGCAGGAATTTTATCCAAAACTTGTTAAACTTATGCCTTTTATCACACACCCTATTTGTGATTATGTTGTCAATGAATAAAAAATAATTTCTGCTTTTAGGATTTGAAAAAAACAAATTCTAAAATATATCTAAATGCATAAATATCAAGCTTGTCAATGTTCAAGGTCTTAGTCTAAAATATGTGTAGTCTATGATGGCTGGATAACCTGTTACATTCAAGTTAACGCAGTTTAGTAATTTAGTTACCATGACAACCTTTTAAAATATCATCTTACTTTTCTTCAGATTATCCTCTATCTCTCCAGCAGTTAAGTTACTGTATTCTTTTACACTAAATCCAAGCCTTGTAAACAATTTCTTCATGTTTTTAAGATCTTTCGTTGCTCCAAATCGGTAGCTATATCTAGAGTTTTTCCAAAATTTTGCATTACAAATTATAACGGCTCTACCCCTCTTTTCCCCATCAAATTCATATCTATCTGTATGTTGACTAGCCATAGTTCTAAAACATATAAAATAAACACATAATCTATTGAAGTTTTCTCAACTGTTAAGCTAAAGAGGTTCACCAGCCACTTCAACATGATCTAATACCCATTAGTGCTTGTTGGAAACTTTTAGGTGAACATTTACGTTGCAAGTTTCTGCAATAACATCAGGACCCCAGAAAGAAGGTCAAGCTATGCAGCAATTCCATATCTGATGAGAATTATAGAATCCTAGAGAAGTTGTCCAGAAACTTACTAAGCTAAATTTGCCATGGCAACATTGAACAACCTAATGCTTTCATAATTTCCTGTTAGGTGAAAATTAAATACATAGAATGAAATAGCAGGTTCATCAGTGGGCTATAAAAGGTTCGGAAAAAAATTAAAAAACAGACCAGTATGTGAATCATCATTGAATAAATAAGAGACTATCTGGATGTTTAGTTGTTGATTTTACAGCCAACTGACAGTATTTCATAATTATACGTTATTTGGAAATGCTTTTATTACAAGCATGAAGAGTGTGCTAGTGTTATTGCACAAAAAAGTGTGTTATATGTAGTTTAAAATAACATAATGGTTTTACATTGAATAATACCTAAATGCATCATATTTTAGCTTGAATGTATGGAACGCCGTTTTAACATATATTCAATTATTTATACCTATCTTCAAATAATTGTACCTAGGTTCAATTAATTACACCTAGGTCCAATTTTTTTAAAGATAGGTGCAATTAAATTATACCTAGGTTCAATTAAATTAAACCTAGGTTCAAATATTTATACCTAGGTTCAAATATTTATACCTAGCAGTGGTTTTGTTTGCCTAAAATTACTACCGAATAAAGGTAGTTTCCCCTTGAGAAATAAGACTAAAATTTCCCAATTAGACAACTAAAATTCCCCAAAAGGCAACAGTGACACACAATCAAATAGTTTAAGTTAAATCCAGTTGTCCAAAACTGTTCTGACAGACAAAAAATGTTAGATATTGTCACAATTATAAAATCTTTGCAATGAATTTCAAAATTCTGAGCATAATATGTGACATAAAAAGGGTCCAAATTTTCCCAATCTGAAAGTTGGAAGGTAGTTTTTAAAAACCATAGCAAAATCACTGCCTAGGAATAATTCATTTGTACCTAGGTATAATTCATTTGAACCTATGTTCAATAGAATTAGACCTAGGTATAATCCATTTGTACCTAGGTATAATTGATACATCTCTTTAATTGATTTGAAGATAGGTTTAAATTGAATTTTACTACGTTGAAACTTCAAAGCATTAATGATCAATTCATTTAAAGATAGGTATAATTTAAATATACCTAGGTACAATTCATTTGAATTGAACCTAGGTATAATTCAATTATTCCTATCTTTAAGTGAAATGTACCTAGGTATAATTGAATTATACCTATCTTCAAATGAATTGTACCTAGGTTCAATTATTTGAAGATAGGAATAAATAATTGAAGATATGTTAAAACGGCGTTCCATGTGAATGTGTAAATTAATGGTATTTTTTTTTTTTAATTTTGTAATTCCTTTGGTGAATTTATGTATATCATTTTTTGACATTTTTCATATGTTTTATATTTCTAACTATCTAAGGTCTTTGAATAACTTTTGATCAGTTGTTATGTCATTTAAAATAGCATCAGCAACATTTTTCAACAAATCAAGATGAGATCAAGGTTTTTGATTTCTGAACATTTATCTAAGAACAAGTTTTTATGTACGAGATGTGAAAGTGTGTATTATTGTCTGTTTTGAAATAGCATACATTGAAGGTGACTTTTTTGTTAATTTGCTAGCTCATGGAGTCAGTATGCAACGGACAAGTATACCATTCCTCAGTCACATTATCCTGGCACCGAGTAAAAAGTAAATTACCTGTCCCCTTAAATCGAAGTACCAGGTGATGAAGCAGTATCTTAAAAAGGAATGTCTTGTGTATGACTCAGTGGGTGCTTGAACCAAGAACCTCAGACATTTGATGTTGATGCTCTACTTTTGAGTCACCCAATAATAGTGTGTATAGATCTACAGGATCGTTGAACAAAAAAGTGATTAAAAGCGAAACTGTTGCATAAGACTTAAAGAGATGTTATTGACCCAAGGTGACTAATTTGGTGGTTTGTTATTAAATTTCCTGGTGACTAGACTAAACATTTGTTATATACATCATTAAGAAGATACTGTTATATAGATGTTATAGAAATAGCTAAATGCACTTGACAATTTAACATGTAAAGCAACTTTTCAACATAATAAAGAAGATATCGTTATTTTCGTTTTAATTAATAAAATATTGCAAGACTGATGGGAAAGGTGAATTTGTCTTATTACTTACATAATATTGCACAAACTGTGGATTTTGATAATAATGATAATGAAACAAAGATTAGGTCGAAAGAAGAAATGTCCAGAACAAAAGACATAGCCATGGTCACAATTTAATTCTGAAAGACATATTTTGTAATTTAAAAAAAAATCCTTGTTTTCTTATATCTTTAAAATAGTAATTTTTCTCTTTTATTTATCTTAAAGACGTACTTATTTAAAATTATTAATAACCTTTTTTCCTCAAATTGTTTACAAAAGATAATACAGGTAATATATTAATTATGAGCACCTGGTAATTATCGGATTAACGGCGTGTGTCCTGTCATCAAACATCTGAAATTCTTTAATTAGACACGCTCCAGTGATGATCAAGAACCCGTCTTTATCAAGGATAAAGTTATCTATGACAAGTTTTAGTAATGTAAGCCAATACACTAAAGTGAACACTGTTACTAATTAATATGAGGAATAAATTTGAAACTGCAGTAAACTGCAAAAATGGCAACTTTTTTTATGTGGGGTTTGTAATAAGAAATTGACATGTGCCGTTACAGATGATTTTCACTTTCAGGACTACTGTACGTTATTTACTGATCTACCGTCAATATATCCCTTCCTATGCCAGTTCACACAACGTAATCATCTACATATTGCAAATTAAAGAAAACATGAAGCCATTTTAACACGATATTATTACCACTGTGTTTTTCGTTTAAAGCCTTCTGTATCTATACACTTTTACTCACCTAAATTTTCGTCGGAATTTCCACTTTCGTTTTATAACCGGAAACAGCTATACAGATTTAATCACTGAAACGAAAAGCCGCATATTAAAACAAGACACGGATGTCTCATTTAGGATTTAGAACATCCATATTACGTTGTATTTTATTGTTGATTTTATTGTTGTTGTAGGGAGGAGAGACAAAAATCGAAAACAACAAAACACAAGAAAATAAAAATTGTAAAAGGGTAATACTTTATGCCTTACTCAATTTTTAAACATGGTAGTGTGTCTGTTTTATCAGTAAAACTAAAAGATTATCTTGAAAATTACTTATTTCAAGATATGTTTGATAACTGACGTTCATGTATATTAGGTACAACTATTAATAATAATAATAGCTCAGCGTGTAGTTTCATTCGATTTTAGGCCTACCGAATCAATATGAAAAGAAATCAACTGTTACACAATAGAGTTTAATACTCGGTCTTGCACTTATACTGGGGCGGTCAGATGAAGAACTAGTAATGCCTGAAGAAAAAAAACCCTACCTTCGACCCAGGGACTTAAATAACACTATCTAGCTACATACGTCCCTGCTTCGACCTTAAGCCACTGTTCCGCCTACCAAATTAATGTGCCAGTATAGAAATCATCTCAGTTTCAGTAACAGTGTAGTTAAGTGTAGTTATCGTTTTCAAAAAAAAAAAAAAAAAAAAAAAAAAAAAAAAAAAAAAAAAAAAAAAAAACTCAGCCAAAATTCTTGCACTTATATTGAGGCGGTCAGTTTTCGGATGGCGAAGAAACGATAGTGCCTAGAGAAAACTATGGTGGCTTATTTCTGACATCGACATAATTTTAGTCGACATAGAATTATCTCGACATGTCGACTTAATATCTTGACAAATCAAGATATAATCATGGAAAGCTGTGATACTATGGTGGCTTATTTCTGACATGGACATAATTTTAGTCGACATAAACTTATCTCGACATGTCGACTTAATATCTTGGCAAGTCGAGATAATATCATGGAAAGTTGTGATAATATCATGAAAAGTTGTGATACAAAAATAAAAAGTTGAGATAATTAACACGACTTGCCGCGATAAAAATAAGTCGAGATATCGAGATAATTATCGCGACTGGTCAACATAAGTATCGCGGCAAGTCGTGTTACTTATCTTAACTTTTATTTTGGTATCACAACTTTTCATGATATTATCTCGACTTGTCATGATATTAAGTCGACATGTTGAGATAATTTTATGTCGGCTAAAATTATGTCGATGTCAGAAATAAGCCACCATAGTGATACCAAAATGAAAAGTTGAGATAAGTAACACGACATGCCGCGATACTTATGTTGACCAGTCGTGATAATTATCTCGATATCTCGACTTATTTTTATCGCGGCCATGATAATATCTTGACTTGTCAAGATATTAAGTCGACATGTCGAGATAATTTTATGTCGACTAAAATTATGTCGATGTCAGAAATAAGCCGGGGTTTCTTACACATCACAACGTTTCTCCTCGCAGGGTTTCTTACCCTTCACAACGTTTCTCGTCGCAAGGTTTCCTACCCATCACAGCGTTTCTCCGCTTAGGGTTTCTTACCCATCGCAGCGTTTTCGTCGCAGGGTTTCTTACCCATCACAACGTTTCTCCTCGCAGGGTTTCTTACCCATCACAACGTTTATCCTCGCAGGGTTTCTTACCCATCACAACGTTTCTCGTCGAATGGTTTCTTACCAATCATAGCGTTTCTCCTCGCAGGGTTTCTTACCCATCACAGCGTTTCTCCTCGCATGGTTTCTTACCCATCGCAGCGTTTTCGTCGCAGGGTTTCTTACCCATCACAACGTTTCTCGTCGCAGGGTTTCTTATCCATCACAGCGTTTCTCCTCGCAGGGTTTCTTACCCATCACAACGTTTCTCGTCGCAGGTTTTCTTATCCATCACAGCGTTTCTCCTCGCAGGGTTTCTTACCCATCACAACGTTTCTCGTCGCAGGTTTTCTTACCCATCACAACGTTTCTCGTCGCAGGGTTTCTTACCCATCACACCATTTCTCGTCGCAGGGTTTCTTATCCATCACAGCGTTTCTCCTCGCAGGGTTTCTTACCCATCACAACGTTTCTCGTCGCAGGTTTTCTTACCCATCACAACGTTTCTCCTCGCAGGGTTTCTTACCCATCACAACGTTTCTCGTCGCAGGGTTTCTTACCCATCACAACGTTTCTCGTCGCAGGTTTTCTTACCCATCACAACGTTTCTCGTCGCAGGGTTTCTTACCCATCACAACGTTTCTCCTCGCAGGGTTTCTTACCCATCACAACGTTTCTCGTCGCAGGGTTTCTTACCCATCACAACGTTTCTCGTCGCAGGGTTTCTTACCCAGCACAGCGTTTCTCATCGCAGGTTTCTATTACCCATCACAGCGTTTCTCGTCGCAGGTTTTCTTACTGATCACATCGTTTCTCGTTTCAGGGTTTCTTACCCATCACAGCGTTTCTTGTCGCATGTTTTCTTACCCATCACATCTTTTCTCGCAAGGTTTCTTACCCATCAAATCGTTTCTCGTCCCAGGGTTTCTTACCCATCACAGCGTATCTCGTCATAGGGTTTCTTACCCATCACAGCGTTTCTCCTCGCTTAAGTTTGAACCCTAATCGGAATTGGAAATAACTTGGTTTGTAAAATTTTGTCGGTATTCTCCGGACATTTTCTCGGAGGTTTTCTCCGGACTTTTTGTATTCTCCGGGCTTTTTCTCGGAGGTTTTCTCCGGACTTTTTGTTTTCTCCGGACTTTTTCTCGGAGGTTTTCTCCGGACTTTTTCTCGGAGGTTTTCCCCGGACTTTTTGTTTTCTCCGGACTTTTTCTCGGAGGTTTTCTCCGGACTTTCTGATTTGTTTTTCTCTACTAGACTGAGGCGCTTTGATAAAGAAAAGTGAAAAATCTTGACAAAGACGTAAAACACCATTACTTTATTTTAAAATCGATGCGATTCTCAGCCTGTTTTTTAACAAGCTCTCTAATGATTTTAAATCGATTAAAATATAAATTTTGTATTTATTTGCATAACTACATACCATTTCTCATACTGTTCAAACACAATAACGAAATGGTTTTATTTTGGTGTTTTAAACGTTTAAAAACATTTTAATGCATGTATATAATTATAATAATCTTAATTGATTAATCAAAGTGGATATTGATTATTTTTTTTTTTTTGAAAAAAATGAATAAATAAATAATATTAATTATTTACAAAAACATAAATGCTGATTTTCTATGTAGAAAAAAAATCCAATTAGTTACTATTTATTGTTTAAAATATCAATTAAATAAACAAAAATAGGAAAATATTTTAAAAAAACCTTAATTTTAAAGTTTAAGTTTGTCAATATAAATATAAGAAAAAATAATTATATTACAAAGACATTTTAATTTAAAAATAAAGAGGCGAAGAATATTTTAGAGAGAATATTCATTCAAAAAGAAGGCGAGGTAAAAAGGTAATGATATGTTAGATTTTTTAATTAATTTAATTTTGTTACGTCATTAGTGTTTGTTTAGTCCGAATTTCTTCTGACCTATACACTTTATTCCTGACGGCTGTGTGTAAGAATCACACAGCCGCTAGGCCAGCATGCAAAGTGTATTGGGGGTAGGAGGAAATTCGAACTAGAGTGTGTTGTGCTTTTGGTTGCGTTGGCTGTTAACACATTAAATAAAATTGATAAAGTTGAATTTTATTTATTTATTAATTATTATTATTATTATTATTATTATTAATTTGTTTTTTGTTGTTGTTGTTGTTGTTGTTGTTTTTTGGTCTATATTGTCTATGTACAAAGTCCGTATTAATGTCAAACTGAATGTAAGATGGACGAGATTGATTTTCAATAAAACTGACGTAACTACTGAAATGAACTGTGTTAAGTAATTTAATCAAGTGTTCGTGTGCTGTTGCGCTTTCTTAAGATAGTTTCTGACACCATTGCACTACAGTTACTTCATGCATATTATATAAGCTACTTATAAATGAAATATGAGTGGATATATTTCTGATTAAATTTTGTGGGAGTTCTTAACTTGAGAATATTTTTATACATTTATTATTACAGATCGGTTGCTTTGTCCTGTTGAATCGAGTTACTTCCCTTAGTGTCGGCACTAACCTTAATCGCCGAGTGGTCCAACAAATGGCGCATTTATGCTTCACAGCGCCTTTTAGTTTCATCACCCTGGTTCAAATTTTTTTCGTACACATAAATGTGCAAGAAAGTTTATCAGCTCAATTGGCTAAGGCAGGTGATTTTAACCTGGTACTGAAGTCCGATTGGCTAAGACAGGTGATTTTAACCTGGTACTGAAGTTCGATTGGCTAAGGCAGGTGATTTTAACCTGGTACTGAAGTTCGGATGGTTAAGGCAAGTGATTTTAACCTGGTACTGAAGTTCGATTGGCTACGGCAGGTGATTTTAACCTGTTATTGAAGTTCGGATGGTTAAGGCAAGTCTTTTAACCTGGTACTGAAGTTCGATTGGCTAAGGCAGGTGATTTTAACCTGTTACTGAAGTTCGGATGGTTTAGGCAAGTGATTTTAACCTGGTTCTGAAGTTCGGATGGTTAAGGCAAGTGATTTTAACCTGGTACTGAAGTTCGGTTGGCCAACGTAGGTGATTTTATCCTGGAGCTGAAGTTCGGTTGGCCAAGGCAGGGGATTTTATCTTGGAGCTGAAGTTTGGTTGGCTAAGGCAGGTGATTTTGACCTGGCACTGAAGTTCGATTGGCTAAGACAGGTGATTTTATCCTTGTATATTGAAGTTTCCTCCATCAACCCTGAAATGATCTTTTATTTTAAGGAAAAAATTATTGACTAAGGCGAAAAGCATCATTATTCAATTATAAGTGCACACTTTTTTGTTCCATTTGTAAAGAACATTTCAACAGCCACAACCTTTTTTATTTCAGGTGTCAACATGGCTAAAAATATTTGTACTTTATGGATACTTCTGATTTTATCACAGTGTTTTACCATCTTTTGTGAAGAAGGTGAGTCTATAACCTATAAATATTCCATGGAATTTTCATATACCATATACCATATTTTCGAATGTACTGATTAGTAAGACAGAATAAAATATTTTCTTGTGTCAAAAATCTCTCATGTTAAGAGATGATATCTTTTGATTTCTTTGTTAAACCGAAATGAATTTTATTTTTAAGATATGAGGTTTTCTTTAATTTCTTCTAATTTTGACTTTTGCTCTGTTCTATAGTTTAAAATAAACCCAAGTTAAACACTGTTGAAACTAATTCAGCTTTTATATAAAATAACACTGGACAACAACAACATCAAAAGACATTTTATTTATAATAGTTTATAATTGTAAAAATTATTTCATTTTTTACAGAAAATTGGGAGTTGTTAATGATTATCTCCGAAGGTAGTTCCCAGGTATTCAAAGAGTTATGGAACGCACCAGGTGTATACAACGATCCCAGTGGCACTAGAGACACAATGACTTTGGAGTCAGCACTTCAAAATGGCGACTATAGATCGTCAAAATTAGATGACTGGGGTGTGAATGCGCCGACTGCGGTAAGGCAGTGACATGTAAACGATCTCAATGAAAAATTTTGTGCCTCGCGGAATTTTGTCTGTATATTAGCACAGACCTTGTTGTTTCTGGAAATCTTTATCTATCAGATTTTTTGATTGCATATCTTCTTTGTTTTTGTGCGATCGGGTTTAAATTTCGACAACTGGTAGGGTTGAATCCGGGTATGGTGCTATCGTTTCTTATTTTCTTTTTTCTTTCTTTCCTTTCTTTCTTCCTTTTTTTTGAAATTCCGAAAGTATCCGGAAAAACCGGTTAGAACAACATACTGGGATTTTGATTGTGACGGATATACCCTCAAGTTAACTGAATTACCATTGAATGAATCTAATTACATGTATTTGTTTTCTCTTATTTGAGTATTTCAAAAATTATTGATATTAAATTGAAAAAAGTTGTCGAGCTTTGTCATATTTAAAGCACATTTTGGTTGAAGCTGCTTCATTTGTCTTATGCATAATATATTAGCGGCGGCTTTTTAAACTATGCCTCCCATGAAAAATGTAATACTTTGTTCCATAATTTCTTGCGTTGAAATTCACGGGGAAACCTCTTGCTAGTTTGATCTTTCAAAGATCTTATTTTAGAACATTGATAATGTGATTTTTTATCGAAAACGAGGAAATTTCGGCAAAACACAGCAAAGAAGGATGTGTTCAAGACAAATGCAGAGATATGGTCGTGCGTGTCAAAGTCAAACTTCTGTTTTATATGTAGCAATTTTTCCACCACAGGAGGTGCTTACCCTTCCGGATGACCCGGTCTCACTTCCTTGATCGAAGTTCACATGTATAACTAATTTTTCCAGCTTTCAAGGTTTTTACTTTGTTTTCTTTTTTTTTGGATTGTGGTTTGGACAAGAACTGGTATGTTTGTTTAATTTATACTAAAACAATTCGCATACTTGGATTCAGTTTTTCCCGGTTGGCCATTGTTCTTTTTCTTTGCAGAATATCTTGCCGTTCTTACACGAACACGTTTTTTTTCTGTCGACGCCTTAATTTTCAGTAATGGGTAAAGTTAATGCAGCTTTAAGGATACACAGCCATATACTTGCTCGCATGTATACATTCTTGTAATGCATATCATAAAACAATTACAAATTCAGAAAGGGGGTATTATGATAAAAATCATATAACATCATTTCCATGGAAACACGTGAGAATATAAAATTTAACAGGTGGTTTGTTAATTTAAATAATAAAACAATTTCCTTTTATTATTTTTACAGATAAAATTAGGTGCATATAGTTCAATAGGAAAAGCTTTGTGGACAATAACGTTCAATTCTACAGGAATGCCTTTTGGACTTGGTTGGCTTTCATCGTATTTACATAGCTGGCCAGGAACAGTGGGATATTCAGCAGTTAATATTGATGCGTAAGGCACTGATTCATTTTTTTTTTTAAAAAGAATAACATTTTGTTAAAAATACCAAATAACCATACAGAATGCATTTAGCAAAAAAAAAAAAAAAATAAAAAATAAAAAAATAATAATAAATAAATAAATAAATAAAAAAAGTTTAATTAGCATGGTTAAACCAAATACTTAAATAAGATGTTGAAATCCTGTTCATTAATCAGATTTTATATTTAACCAGAATCTTTTTGGAAATGATTAATTGGAAAAACTTCCCTTTTCAAAGCAAAATAATAAAATAAAATA
Source organism: Tegillarca granosa (assembly GCA_029721355.1). Taxonomy (NCBI): domain Eukaryota; kingdom Metazoa; phylum Mollusca; class Bivalvia; order Arcoida; family Arcidae; genus Tegillarca; species Tegillarca granosa. Next base: position 25,836,175 of record CM056602.1, on the reverse strand, counting down.
AAATAAAAAAAAAATAAAATAGAATAAAATAAAATAAATAAATAAATAAATAAATAAATAAATAAATAAATAAATAAATAAATAAAATAAAATATATAATTATATAAAACTATAGATTAAATAAATCTATAGATTAAATAAAAAAAACCCAAATAAAATCAAATAAAATATAATATGATAAAATAAATAAATAATAAAAAAATTAAATTTATTAAATTAAAATAAATAAATAAATATAACAGAAGAAAAAAATACAGAAAAAATGTTGAATATGACATGATTTTTAGACTCTGTAAAGCTCTTAAATCCATAATTTGTTTAATTCGTTTGTAAAATTCAGTCTAAAGAGAGGATTGTATGTGCAAAGTTTCTAAAATGGCCTATAAATGCTTTATTTTTATTGGTCAGGGACTTGGTCCCTGAACCTTAGCAGTCACACGGGTGAGTTTATGAATAAATTTTCGAAAAAGCCCTTGATCCAGATATCAATCCGAAAGTTCAATTAATCTTCGGCGCCGTTGCGTGTATAACGCAATTGCAATATTTTTCATTTAAATAAAAGATTGATCTTCATTTTTTCTTAAATTTCCTTTAAATGGAATCATTTAAATTGTAAAGGTCATGATAAAATTTTGACCTTTTTAGTTCTGCTAATGCTTCAAATAAATCTGGAAAATAAATATTATATAAAGGGTATTTGGAGTTGATGTTTTCTGGAAATGTCTTTCATAATGCAGTCTAGATTTAAGATCGAGATTTAGAAGTGGTACTCCTTTTACTATTTCAGCGGACATAGTGTAATTGTGCGTTTTGTTACTAGTATTTAGTTTTAGACTAGGTCGATTTGGGGAATAATTTTAGCCTAATTTTTAACCTATCCTTGTATATTGCATGATCAAATTTCTGATGATTATTTTGGGGATATTTGAATAAAGTTTTATTGCAATTAACACTTTTATTTTTCAGTTTTGACTTGGGGTTTCAGATGGTAGACAAAATATACACCTCAAACATTTGGTTTTTATTAGAGACAACTAATAATGGAGCCTTGATTCTGTATTCTAGGGATGGAAACAGTCAGCCTTTATATACAAGTAACATAAAATTAAAACGTTGTTCTACTTTCAAATTGTAGTCCATAAGGAATTCAAAAGGAGCACATGGCAACTTTTAAGGAACTAGATCAATAATAATCGGAAATAATCACACGTTATATTTCAATATATCATGACATGTCTCCTCTGTCATAATTGTTAAAGTTCTAAACATGAATCTTTAAAACAAAACCATCACTTTCATAACCGTAGCTAAACCCTAATTTTTACCGAGGCAGCTTTTTTTTCAAAGGAATCAGTCCGAAAAGCTATGGCGGACCTCGTTTTATATAGTGGACCTCGGACATTTTCATTTAATAAATTCTTCTTATAATAAATGCGTATATTCAGTATTTGTTTGTATTCGAACTTTTAGATGTTTAACTTAATGAACATTTTTGCCATGACTGAAATCTCTTATAAAATGTTTCATGAATTATCTAGCAGGTGGATGGTAAGTATTATTATTAATGAAGTTTGTACCGAGACATCTACCGCAGTTGCATGCCTCAAACGTAGCTATGATAATAACTTATTAAACTAGTTGGTAAAGACGTTAAGATATCCAACCAGTTTTAATTAATTTTTTTTTGAAATAGTAAGCAATGATTGTTTTTGGTTTTTTTTTTTAATTCTTTTGGTGATACTAGTGGAATTTCCATAAGTAAAAATATAACTCTTAAATAGTTGGTTTCAAGTGTTACATGAAATGTAATTGCTTTTGCCGAAGCAATGATCATTTAATGTAATCGTGAAAAAGACTATTATCGCTTTTAACCATTCGGTCAAGAATTTACTAGGGCGTTAGACCATTTGGTTGAGGCCCATAGGCAGCTATCATGTACATTGTCGTACTTCACCTGTACAACGATCTACAGTTCAGTGTCTTACGATCGGTATAAGGAAATATAGAACAGGTGTACAGTTTTTATTCTGTTAAAAAGAAACAAAAAACGATAAAAAAATTGTGCACGTATAATTAAGTTCCTTATGAAATCCCGGTTATTTCAATATTTTTTGTAAAATTTTAGGACGTCGGGAAGTTTCGTCCATTTTAAGTTATGAATATAGCAGTTTTATACCAACTATTTCTTAATAGTTGTATATTGTTGAAATAAAAATGTGACAAACGACCGTTAGTTATTGGCTGATTTTTCATGCTAAAGTGATTTTTTTCAAAATGTTCACGTCTACAGTATTAGAGCACACTTTTATAAAGATGAAAATGTAAAAATCAAATGTTAGTTTTGACGACAAATTACGTCCAATTTCATTTAAATATTGGGGAATTCATAAATTTTCATCCGCTAGTAAAGAAATATCCAATATGGCCGACATCTGGGACTTTTTCATAAACATTATGTAATATGTTGTTTTATTTTCTTCACTAATTAAAATGTAACAAATTGAAAGGTTTTATTTTCTTTCAATTCAATTAAATAAAAAAGATATACCTAAAAAGGCAAAAATAAATAAATAAACTTAACAATGGATTAAATAAAGAATTAAACTGAACCATCAATTAAACAAAGAAATAACTAAATAAAAATTAATGAAAATTAAATAAAAAATTAATGAAAATTTAATTAAAATTTAATTACTGCATACAGAAATAAATGAAAAAATACTTAACAATAGAATAAATAAATAAATAAATTTAAAAAGATTGTCGAAGAAAATGCACCAATAAGGTAAAAAAAAAGGTTCAAAAGTAATTATCGAATATGAAATATAAAAAGATAAAAAGTAAGATATCTATAAAAAGCAAAAATAAATAAATAAATAAATAAATAAATAACCTTATGCGGCAAATAAGTTGAAAAAAATGTTTTGACTCGTGCAATAATATTGAGAAACTGATGGTAATTAATGAAAATATTTCCAAATTGCAGAGACATATATAACGAATCTCTGTAAATTGCAAGTGTCAAAAGTTTGTCGGATGCAAACTTGGACACTTGCAAATTTAGAAATTTTTTCCTGTTTTTGATGTAGTTAATCACCGAGTACACTAATTAGCAAATTAATCGTTTGCGGGACAGTTTGGTTATTTCCATTCAACAAACTGTCAACAAACTTACCAGAACTAATTAATTAAAAATCTTATCATCAATGAATGCATGAGTGAATAATAAACACTAAGCGAAAAAGAAACCGTAGGAAAAATCACATTTAGAGAGAGAGAGAGAGAGAGAGAGAGAGAGAGAGAGAGAGAGAGAGAGAGAGAGAGAGAGAGAGAATTTCTTCGATTTTAAAGCAAATTAATTGTAAAAATAATTAAAATTATAATAATAATTAAAATTTAAAATATTTTGTTCTTTTTGTCTTCCTTGCATTTTGTTTACGCTTTCCCTTATGCAGCAGTCTAAAGTTTTATCTTCTACACGTACTCTATTGCAAGTTCATATTACACGCTGTACAGAGAGTAACGACAACTCTGAATAGCACAGGTAAACTACTGATCAGAGTTACGCCGCCTGATCATAGTACATGATAGCTGAAGATGCAGAATAGGAAAGAAAATATATTTCAAAGCTCCTTAATAATAAATTCAGTGAATTTTAATTTCAAGCAAATTGTTCTAGTAATTTAACCAGAAACAACTTAACAACTTTAATTGAAATTAAACTTATATTTTACATTTCTCCATTAAACCCTAAAAGTTGTTGACGTTGGATTTATTCAAACATTTTTTACATACTAAGCAGACTACATTTCATGAAATTTTCTGTATTTAAAAAAAATTAGTTTTGTATGTTAATATCAATTTTTAATTGTAGGCAAGATATAAATGGCTAAATATTAGAAAAAAAAGATAAATAAAGATAAACAACATCACTTTATTGCAATTTATCATTGGACACGGGATCCCGCCCAATGTTAGTGGTTTTCTTATCCATTTCTTGCTATATGCTATCTGTGTTGTATTCTTCTTTTGTTGTTTCCTGACAACACGTGATATTGTCAAGTAAGAGTTGACGATACAAATTGCAAGATGATCGTTAAAAATTATTTTTCTTCTACGCGGGAGAGGTTTATTATAGTATGTTTTATTTTTAGATGGATTTCAATACACTGCATCACAGCAGTGTTTTGGAATGAGCAACACTCTGGTGTATGCTACAACGAATGTTATGATGAACCTAGATATATGTGCTACTGCATGTGCATCATACAGCTATATCTTCTTAACGGTGAGAAAAACTAGTATTAGCGTCCCAAACGATAAATAACTATTGTTTACCGAATTTGTTTTCCAAACTATAAATAACTATTCTAATACCGAATTTGTTTTCCAAACTATAAAAAAATATTGTTATACAGAATTTTTTTCCCAAACTATAAATGACTATTGTTATAAAGAATTTGTTTTATCTAACTGTAAATAACTTGTTATATCGAATTTGTTTTCCAAACTAGAAATAGCAATTGTTATACCGATTTTGTTTTTCCAAACTAGAAATAACTTACACCTTGGCAATTTGTTTAAGCAGAAGTAGTTTAAGCTTGCACTATATGCTTATTGGTTAGACAGAGGTGATTATGAGTGTACAAGGTAGCCTTATTATTTAGACAGAAATTAGTTATGCTTAAATCATAATCTATTTGTTTATACACAGGTGATTTTAAGCCTTCATTAGAGTCTATATATATTGTTTTAGATTGCATAATTGATTTTAGGCCTTCATCAGAGTCTATATATATTGTTTTAGATTGCATCATTGATTTTAGGCCTACATCAGAGTCTATATATATATTGTTTTAGATTACATCATTGATTTTAGGCCTTCATCAGAGTCTATATATATTGTTTTAGATTACATCATTGATTTTAGGCCTTCATCAGAGTCTATATATATTGTTTTAGATTACATCATTGATTTCAGGCCTTCATCAGAGTCTATATATATTGTTTAATATTACATCATTGATTTTAGGCCTTCATCAGGGTCTATATATTGTTTTAGATTACATCATAGACAGATAACTTTCAACTCCCATCGTAGTTTATTTATCTAAACAGTTTTATTTAGAATTAGTTGAATAATTCCAACTTACACTATATGGTCCTTTTGTTTCAAATGATTTCAGTTTATAACAATTTTATTACCCTTTCCTTTTAAAGAGTCTTGCTTTAAAACTAACGCCTTAGTGCATTATTGTAATCTATTGAAATTGCATCATAGCCATTTTGTTCAGACCATGTTGCTGTTTGCCATACAGCGTCGTCTTTTATTTAAATTAATTCGGTTTTAAAAATAAACAAAAGGGTTTTTATATTTAGATGAAGATGGTCCTTTGTTTGGACCTAGTTGGGTTTTATCTTTCATCATAGTCCGTTTGAATGGACCGAAAAAAGTTTTTCACTCAGTCCTTTTGTTTTTCTGTTAAACTTGATGCATATATTTTTATGCATGATTTTACAGACTAGTTCATTTTTCATTAACAATTCAGAAATTCCATATATATATATATATATATATATATATATAGAGAGAGAGAGAGAGAGAGAGAGAGAGAGAGAGAGAGAGAGAGAGAGAGAGAGAGATTTGACAGTGAAGTATGAATATGAAATTTATTTTGTCGAGTGGAGTGAGAAAATATTGTGACGAGAGACAAGTACAGGGCACCCATTCGCAATAATAAAAAGGGGAATAGCTCTAATTAAAAAACCTCTAAATTGCACGTGAAGGAATTCGGAGTGAAATACATATATTTTCACCGTTGAAAATATATGTATTTCACTGCTGTGAAAATATGTGTTTTATCAGTTAAATATTTTCCATTATTTCATTATTGATATAAAATAAATAAATAAATATATATATATTATATTTTATTTTCTTTCCTCCAGAAAAGTTCCGAGTGTTACTGTGAAAACAGTTACAATAAATTAGCTCCAATGTCCACGGGCTTTTGTAATATCCCTTGTCTTGGAGACGTTTCCGCAACACAATTTTGTGGGGACATTTTAGGATTATACGTTTCAATGTACGGAATTACAGCAGGTTTGTAAATATAACCATAAAGAATATTAACCTAGGAAGATGCTATATATTTTTAAGCCAATTTTTTTTTAACTACCTGAACCCGAATTTCTATACAATCTTTACCCAAATCTTAAATGTTTATGTCAATGCCAATCTTTTTTATTATGATTTAACTTCATTGTTAAAACATCATTTTTCTTTTGACAAAACCAGTGGTAACATTTTTTATACAACGAGGAAACATTTTTTGCGTGTTTGAATATTAAAGACAACATTTACAAACCCTGCAATTGGCAGCACTTTTACAACCCATTTTTAGATGTGGTTTTCCATATAAAAATAACAGAAATGTAACCTAAAATTAAAAAAAACTTTCCAACGCCCGAACGCAACCAAAAACAAGTCATACTATTGGGAAATGGCGAAGAATTAAACCTAACAAAAATACAAACACAAGATTCACTGGCTTTAAGTTACTAAAATTTGGCTGTTACTGGAAGCATTATATAGAGGTGAGGTCATCTTTGTTTAAAGAGCTCTCAGTAATATAACTTATTTTGCAATTAGATGTTCATATATAAATAATTTAAAAAGAAAAATATGTCCATTAAACCAAATAAACCAACACAGTGTGTGTGTGTGTGTGTGTGTGTGTGTGTGTGTGTGTGTGTGTGTGTTACTACCCCTTCAGCGGGTACCGCTGCTAGTGGAGTAAACTTCCCAATTATATCGATATCTCAATAGACAGTACTATGTGCTGTCAGAAAATATATCATTTAGCAAAATATTCAGCCGTCATAATTTTTTTAAATTTATTAATTACTAAGGTTTGTTCCTTCATGCAAAGCATTCCTTAGCTTGATTTGGATAAATATAATTTGGAACTTTAGATTCATTAATTTTCAACTGTTTGGCCGATATCTATCAAACTTAGTGTCACTGATGAGGAATGATTGTCCGAACTTTGCAAATATTTGTGTTATATGTTATCTAATAAATTTGATGTTGTAAAAACTTACTAATTTAGCCATGTCAAAATGTACAAAAGAGTTAGTTATTTTGTCTATTATTTTAGGTCAGAACCCTAATTATGGAAGAAACACATTATCAAGTGTGACGACATTGAGCATGTATGGATTAACAATTCCGTGTATTGTTAAGGTATGTTTAACTATCATTTAAATAAAAACACAAGTTGTTATATGTTTCATGAAAAACTGGGAATTTGAAAAACCTTAAACAGGGTCCCAGGAGCAGGATGAGCAGTTTGACTTTGCATTCGTTTGGCCTTTCAAAACCTGCAATGTTGTTTCTCAATCATATATAAATCCCTGTTTTCATAAATGATTATGTTTTTTCTTTAGTCTAAAACATTCATTATGAAGAAGCGTACGTAAAATTAAATCGTTTGTTTAGAAATCGCTTAAGCGATATATGCAAATTTTGGGAGTTGTAGATTAAAATTATGTCCAAAGATTAACGATATCACTGGTAAAAAAAACAAAATATAGCCCTTACACATTTTTTATAAACCGATTTAGTTCAAATTTGATATAAGCAGGAAGATGCATAGCTATTTAACATACGTAACTGAAATGCAAATCAGGTGGAAAACGAAGTTTTTTTTTTGTTTTGAAACCACTTGGTTGAAAGGAACCAAACTTCATAATGGGTAAAAATATTCTTTTGGGTGAGCAATATCAATTTTGTACTTTTTTAATGCGTGGCCGCGATAAATTGCAGATTTGGATTTATTCAAGGACCGATTTAGCAGAATCTGGATTTTATGGAAGAGGATTTATAGCCATTTAACATATGCTATAGTTTTTATCAGCCCATTTTACAGTGAATTTTTTCAAGTGTCATTTAACTTTAGTCTTCATACAAACATCCAGAGTAACTATAGATGCAAAACAAATTTATGTATAAAATGGCTGTCAGAAAAGCAGAGAAAGAAAAAAGTTAAGATTTAGCAATACAGGTCCTTGTTGTCACTTTGTCCTTTGGAAATTATTTAATGCTTTAAAATGAAATAAAAACAATCAAAAACATGTACTTGGCAACACCCCATACAATCATAATATGGAACGATGGAGGGTATTAATTGAAAACGGAAATAAGGTTAGAAACAAACAAATTATACATATTTCTTCTTTCATTTTGTCATTACACTACAATTTAAGAGTTTCTAAACATCTTCGTATTTAACATCATAATGAAATATATAAATGTAATCATTAACAGATCGACAGCACAGATATTAATGGAATGTTATATCCTGTTTATATGTACAGTTTAGGAGTTTATGTATTTAGTGATAACAGTTCAGATATAAGATACCGTCTGCATTATAATACTAACCAATGTCATCCAAATTATCAACAGTACAATATGACAACCTACTCAGTCAACGGCGTGGTAAGAAATTACACAAGGAATACAAATATAACAGTATAAAAGTATAGCATTGGAATAAAAATTATTTTTAGACTAATGTCTGTTTCCTTCATGCAGAGCATTCCTTAGCTGGATTTCGATTCATTAAATTAATTTTGAAAAATCTGGATTCGATAATTTTCATCTATTTGGCTTTTTTATTTTCAAACTTTCCGACCCCTAGTGTCACTAATTAGGAATGACTTTTTGAAATTTGTACATATTGTACATCAAAATTAAATAAGTATTTGTGTTTAGTATTTAAAAAATAATGTAAAACATTTTATTTGCCAAAACAAATGCTAATAAATGGAACCAACTAACATTTCTTTTTCGGCTTTATTGATATTGACAAAACGATCACAAACATTTTCTCAGCGTCAGAAGACGCATTTGTTTTTTTGTTCCAAACAAAATCATTATTATAACATGATGGACATGAATTCATGAAAAATAGTATGATATTTAAAATTAATTTTAAAATAAATGGAAAAGTAAACATTACACAAAAATCCAATTAAAACACATTTTAAAAAATAGTACGCTTTGATAAATTCTCTTTCATATATAATGACAAAAATAATTATTTTCAGGTAATGGATTTTGCACCTGGGCTGTCAATGAATCAACTAAACAATAATTTTGCATTTGGATGTTTATAGATAGAATTTATATACATCAATGGCGTATCATCGCTAAATACAGCAAATATTACGATTGGTTTGATATCACCAGGTTTGTTTAAAAAAAGATAACGGCAACTAAACTACATGGCTAGTAAAAGTCATTGCAATCAAGAACCACAAAATAAAAAAATATAGAGCCAAACAGGACCAGAAAAGACTAATACATATTAGGAACACAAATTATAATGCTCCCCGACGATGATCAAAATCCCGTGAATTGTAATACAGTTTGGGGCCTACAAATGATCATAGTTGTTTTACCGATGGTTCATTAATATGCTCCTTTTAAAATCTTTTAAGTTTTATTTTACGAACTATGAATCAACAACTCGTTACATTCATATATCGCCGATAACAATTAAGTAAAGATACATTATTTTCTGAACCTACTTTATCATCAAGTTGGATTTTATTCTTGTTTATGTTGTGTGTTCTTATAAGTAAATAAAAAGACTTTTCCCATTGGTAAGACTTGCATATCATGATTAATATTTAGCGTGTCTTTTACCTAATGTATGAATTGTCTTTGTTACGACATGCAAGCCTATTTAGAAGTAACCTAAAGTTGCTAGTTGTCCATGTTTTTAATCCTGAAGATTTTATTACCTGCATTTTCTCACTTTTTACTGCTCTTCTTAAATATCAATAGCAAAAAAAAACCCTTACCATTTAATTTGTTAACCTTTTACTCAAAAATATTAAAGTTTGAATTTACTTTATAGAGTAACGTTTAAAACTCGGGTGTTCAGACACAGATGTCACATTGTCTACTTTGATCTTTATGTCTAAACCTTTGGCCCGTTCATAGACTCAAATCTATAGTCTGCCATCCCACTTTATATTTGTTTTTGTCGCATGGTTTTCTTTATATTGCTCAGTTAATTGTTATCGTTATTATTATTATTTATCTATACTACAGAAACAATTTTTTCATAATACTTGATTTTCCTATTTCTTCTTATGTTGCATCAATTTGTTTTAACAAATAACATGAATCCATTGTTAAACATAACATCTTTCTTTTTTCTTATAATTCTATTTTACCGTTAAAAAGCACCACAAGTTGAACATAGAATGAAAACATTTTTTTATATTTCGTATTTTCCTATTGCTTCCTATGTTGAATCAATGTTTTTTTAAAATAAATAACATGAATTCATTGTTGAACTTAGCGTCTTCTTTTTTCGTAATTCTATTTTAACGGTGTAAATAAAGATGCTACAAGTTGATCACAGGACGGCAATTTTCAGCATAATTATTTAGCAAAAGTTTCCTTTGTGTTCAACTTGTTATTAAAGAATAAAAAAAAATCATAATTTCTGTATATAATTTACAAATATTTCGGCTTTTTGCACTGATAATTCTGTAAAAAAAAAAATTTTGCCGCAATGATACCTTATTTGAAAGACTAAAGACTTTACATTGCTTATCATAAAAAATATATTGAATCCAATATATTTAAGACTTAATTATGGTTTGTGGTCTTTAAAACACTTTGCAGTGGAGTTTTCTTCTTTTGAAGATTTGAACTTTCGACAAGGGCTGGTATGTTTGTTTTATTACTAACTGGATGAATCTCTGTTATCAAATCTTCTGTTTAAAATCGTTATTTGTGGCATGAATATCAATCATTTAATATAGAAATTTCTTATACTAATACTTTTTATTATTTTTATTTTCAGATGATGTGTTATTGTCGGCACCATATTTTGCTGTGCATGGTAAATATGGTAAGATGGTTTTCATATTGTTATGGATATAACACTCTCTGGTAGTGAAAACTTGCAATATACAAAATATGCAACTTACACACACACACACACACACACACACACACACATATATATTATCTTTAATTCAACGGGAAATGTGAAAAAAGTTGGACGTATTCGGAGTTCAAAATAAACGGAGTTGTTGTAAACACCAATCCATATGGGGGTAAAACAATTTCTGCAGTTAGTTAGTTTGTTATTACTCCAATTTTGATTATTTCTTTACATTTAACCGTTTAGTGCGTAGATTTCATTTCTCGAATTTAAAAAAAAATCGGATTTTTTTATTATTAACTTTTTTAAGTTTTAAACTAAGTTTTAATGGTCTTCTAAATGACTTTGATCAAAGATTCTGATCAAATATTTTGGTATTGTATTGGTACTGAACTGGGTCTGATGACAACCATAGTATCTTGTAACATGTTTCAGGTGTTTTTATGTACATGTGTACTTGCATTCATTAAAACAAATAAGGTGTATAAATGCATGCGCCTTTTATTATTTTCATTTTTTCAAATATATTTTAAACCATAAGTAGCAATAATTAAATGGGATTAATCAGTTGTATTATTATTGTTTATTATTTTCAGCCCTCTAAAATTTAAAATTTATTTAAAACTAAGGTTTGTTCCCTCATGCAAAGCATTCCTTAGCTGGATTTGGATTTATATAACTTTTGGAACTTTAGATTCATTATTTTCAAATGTTTGGCTTATGTTTTTTATTTATCAAACTTTTCGGTCTTAGTGTCACTGATGAGGAATGAATTTCCGAAATGTGCACATCTGGCACATCGAAATTTAACTGGTATTTGTTATATATTTACAAATGAAAAAGCATAAAATATCTGGGTTATTTATTATTAAAGCTTTCAAAAGATTCAAAATATCGATTCACCTTTGTTTCAAATTTGGATAAATAGCATTAGAACGAATGTTGTTTCACCATTTATGTTTGGACTAATTGATAGGTTTGTGTTAAAATTTCCTGTGACCAAGCATACTGTTTTTATATTAATGACTTCTTATCCGGTACATTTCAGAATCTACGTCTCAAGTTACCGAAATATCAACTAGCTCATCAAATGGGGAAAGCTCAACGAGCTTATCAATTACGGAGGCCACAACAAGCTCATCAACTAAAGACAGTATAATCATCTTAACAACTTCAGAATCTACATCTAGTGCATCTTTTGACCACATTTCATTCAGCACATCTCATACTACAGACAGCACATTTTCTGCAGTGTCTGAACCTTACACAGCATCTATAGAGATTCTGGCCAGTACATCATCTGCAGATATTTCATTCACCATGTCTTTCACAGACATTACTGCTAGTCCGACTTTGACAGACGGTGTAACAACTTATGCAAGTACGGTCTCTGCAGAAAGCACAACAAGCGCATCTTTTTCAGACACTTATGCAAGTATGCCTTCTATGGACATTTTAGCCAGCACAACTTTTGCAGACTCTACTGACAGTTCTGAGGATTTTTCAGGCAGTTCATCTTTTACAGGCACTACTTCCAGTACGTTTTCAGAAGATATTTCAGCCAGTACATCTTTTCCAGACAGTTATCCAAGTACGGTCCCTGCAGACAGCACAACAACTGCATCTTTTTCAGGCAGTTATATTAGTACCGTTCCTGCAGACAGCACAACCAACGCATTTTTTCCGGACCCGTATACAAGTATGCATTCTGCAGATATTTCAACAAGCACATCTTTTGAAGACTCAACTATCAGTTCATTTTCTGCAGATTTTTCAGTAAGCAAATCTTTCAAAGACACTACTGCACGTACGTTTTCCGAAGATGTTTCAACCAGCTCATCTTTTGTTGGCGCTTCTTTTAGTACGCTTTTTGCAACAAGCACATCTTTAACAGGCTCTTATGCCAGTACGTCTTTTGCATACTCATCAGACAATAATTTATTTGCAGACACTACAGTCAGTACGACTTCTGTAAATACTGCAGCCAGCACATCTTTCGCATACACATCTGATAGCACGCTTTCTGTAGACTTTTCAATCTCAACATCCTTTGCATACAATTCAGCGAGCATGCCTACTGCAGACTCATCAAACAGCTTATTTTTTGTTTACAGCACCGCATACTCGCCTTTTGCGGACCATTTAATCACCACCTCTTTAACAGACACTTCTTCAAACGCGCATCCTGCAGTTTTTATTTCCAGCTCTTCTGCAAGTACTTCATTTGCCGACAGCACAACCACAACCATAGCTGGTCAAACCGTTTGTCCATGTGACTGTAACAAATTCTATGAGCTGAAAAAATGGGAGATGATGACATCAGCGGAAAGGGAAGCGGCATTAAAGGAAGAAATTGAAAAGATAAAAAAACAATTAAGTGTTAATAAATCCGAGTTATCATCCTTCATAAGAAAAAAGATTAGTGTTGACGACAACAGAGTAACATCTAAATATGTTGGTGGAGTAGGTATTGTTATTTTTTCTTTAGTAATTGGTTTCATTGCATTTTTTGACTTTATGAGAGTTTTTACTTTTTTCAAAGTTTTAAAATAAATCGGACTTTTGAGTCATATTGGTTGATTTAAAAACATTAAATTTAATATTTTTGCGTGATTTAAACCTTTATTTTTTCAAATTTTTTGTAAAAATGGTTCTGAAAGATGTTTCATGGACCAAACTATTACCATATACATTGTCATGTTATTTAATTGCTGACATTTTGGGTTTAATAGAGCTATTGGTCACTACAAAATCTCAAAAAAAAAAATATAAAGGACTTTAGAAAACGAAATTTCTGCTAAACCAATGTAATAGTTTAAACATTATTTTTGTGGTACCGCTGAAAGATACTTGGAGCTTTTATATTTGGCCGGCAACTTATTATTCGAACGTATTTAGAAAGATATACAGGGCATTTATAGTTACATGTATTTACTATTTTACCGTTTATCATACCTTCAAATTATATGGCTAAAGGTAACAAACTGTTTGCTATGGAATGCACATAGTTATTTACTGATTTTCTCAAAATTGCCGACATGATGTATTTCTCAAGTTAAATCCGAGATAATACGATATTTAATTTACATTATAATCCGTAGTCCTGGTACATCAAATATTAAAACAACTAAGTGTTTTTTAAACAACTCTGTACATAGACAAATATTTCCAGTGTAATGCACTGTACTATAAAAAGATGGCTTGCTTATTTTAATGCCAAGAATGTCAGATCAGATCTTTACAGCCAACATATCTTTTGTAGACACTAATATGTATACCTTGTCTGGACATTTTACATAGCAAATAAGCTTGTGACACTAGTAGTATTAGTCGATTGCACACACTTCTTTCATCGTCCCTTTTATAGACTTTGGACAGCACACCTTCTGCCATCACTATCAGTACATCTTTTTTTAGACAGTATTGACAATACAAGTTCTGTTGAATCCTCAAACGGTACACGGTCAAATAACACTTGAGATAGAACAATTTTCCACCAATTACGATGGCTGTTTGATAAGTTATGTGTATTGTACCACAGCGTGATAACGCATTGTAAGATTTTGTTGAGGATGGTACATTTGAATTACTTTATTTAATACCTTTTCAACAGTATAAACACGTGTCTTGTAATGTCCATTTCACCATTGGAGTCGAATGCTTTTGAGATATCGTACAATATACATTACATATCGAGCAACCCTCGTATAATCAGCAGATGTTCCGCTGGCACTTCAGCATACCTTTTCTGTAGACACAACAAGCAAACAACTGTAGAAACTACAATCAAAAGACATCGATTCACATACTACACACCAAATGCAGATATTTCAATCATCACACTTAGCCAGCCTGTCTTCTGTAGACGGTACATCCGGCCAAAGTTTTGCTGACACTGTTTCCAGTGGATAAGCAGTTACATTGTTCGCTCAGCCGTTACACGCACTTCCTGGTCAAATGACTGATAGAAAAACTTAGAGAATAGAAAGTTGTAAATGATGACACCAGACAAAAAGGAAGCTGTATTACTGATTGGATCGAAAAGTTACCATTTGCAAGTATCGAAAGCTGAGTTATCGGCCATAATCAGGAGATAAGTGTGGACAACAAACTTACCATCTGTTGGCGCAATATGTTGTCATGTTTTCTTTAAAATTTGATGAATTGTATTTTTTCGTGTATTGATAAATGCTATAGTCCATGCCTCAGTTTTACAATTGTTTACTCATTTGAGTGTAAACTCAACTCAAATTAGGGAATATTTCAATGTCAATTTCTAATACATTACTCAGTTAATATGAATATTTATCTGCTATATTTAAATTGTTTAGTGTAGGTCTGTTGAACAATACAAAACATTGCCTTAAAAACCTAAAATTTTTAAAATAGTGATGAGAGAAAAATGAAAATATTTTAGTTGAGTTTACACTCTGTTGAGTAAATGATTATAAACTGGGGCCAGATTTTCTAGTTAAATATAAAGACATTTCATATTTGGTATAAGTTTAAATATTTAAGATTAATTACAAAATAAACTAATTAAAAAAGATTAATTACGCTAATTCTTTTTAAAAATTCTACTGCTATTATTTATTACGAATAAATTGAATTAAAAAGATTCTAACCAGAATCGAATCATACAAATTATTAGTTTTATGGTTAAATACTTTTCTTCTGTTTTGATTGGATGAAAACATTTTTGCAAGTCTGAATAACTGACTTTCCATTTTAACCTGAGAAAAATGTTCAAAATCGTTTATGTTAACAAATAACTCAAAATAATTTTTTTGAAAGATGTTGAATCTTTGTCGTCTTCGCGTAAAGTTATATTGTTTAGTTATCCTGATAAAATATTACATAACAAAATTATTTCTTCGAAAACGTAATTATTTTTCACATTTAATAATGTTTTGCGCTTCTTTTGCTTACTTTCTTTCTCTCGTTCTTAAAACATTGTACCATGGAACAATTGCAAGCACTTCTAAAAATACTGGCTACTGCGGTAGCTCAGTTGGTAGAGTGCTCGCTCTGTAAGTGGAAAGTTGTGGGTTCGAACCCCGGCCAGGTCTGACCCAAGACTTGAAAGTGGGTAGTGACTGTTCTTTCGCCAAGCACTCGGTATTACGAAATAAAAGTCACGGTTCTTTCGGATTGGAACTTAAAATAAACGAGGTCCCGTGTCATGGCAGGCATGGCACGATAAAGAAGCCATCCCTGAGCGCAACGCACAGGCAAAATTTCTGCACTTTCGGCTATAGCTGGCGACGTCTCGATATAAGTGAAATATTCTTGAATGGGACGTTAAACACCATTATTCAACTCAACTCAACTCCAAATATACTTCCAGCTGCGTGGTTTCAGTACAATCAGAAGCAAACTCTTACTCATTTTACAAAACAATGGCTTATAAATATACACAAAATACTTAAATCATCTGCAAATGTTTTGAAAATACAAAATGACAATAGTACAATTTTTAATTTTTTTTATTTTAAGTTTTTAAAAAATGCATTTGACATAAATAAAAAATGGCACAGATAATTAAAGTAATTAGTCTTATTTTACAAAACAAAAAAACACAAATTATAAATTACCATTTATATATTTTAACACAAAAGTTTAAAAAATTTTGATTATTTTTTCTTCATTAATATATATATATATTTCTGTTAAATAAAGAAAGGCTGTAAACAATATAAGGAAAAAATATTGTATTCTGTAAAACTATATATATTTGTTGGGAGTTTATTAATATACGTAAAAAATAAAATTAACCTGTTGCCAAAGGAACAATTCGATTTAGATTTTGCTCTTGTTTTTAGAATTGTCTTATATTATTAAGAACTGTATAATTAATAATATATTTTCCATTGCAAATGGTATTTTGAATTTATGTTATCATTTTGATTCTTGAAAAGAAGTCGGGCTTAGTAAATCCCAACTCGGATTTCATAATTACATTGTAAATTACTGGTTATATTGGTTTTTTAACGCTTTCAAATTAAAAAGGTTAAATTGAAATACTAAAAACGTTATTTGATTAATAAACCAGGTTTTACAGATGCATCTGTATAAATTTATTTTCTAATTATACACCTAAATAGTATACAGTTGGGCAAGACAATTGATCTTTTTTCGTAAGTGGCAGACGTGGAAGATTAGACAGACGAACTTGTTGACAAATAGACTGTAGCGTCATAAATAGTAGCCAGTTAAATTGCGAAAACCTGTATATGAATTCTCTAAATCCGGAAGTTGGTAACATAAACTGTCTTGGTGGTCGCGCAAGCGCATTAGGACCGCTGAAAAGGCCGTTGGCAAGATCGTGAATGCTATGTACATAACATACCTCTTGGGACTGACAAAAAGTATAATCAATAACTAATTAACAGGATGTTTTTTTAATCCTTTTGTAAATTGTAAATGTGTATCTCTATATGTTAACTATATTAAAAATTGTACATGTCAATGAAGTAACAGGAATGTCCTTCCTTGTAAAGTTGGATGGGGTTTAAAGCTGCATTAAGTTGACCCATTATTGAAAAAAAAAAATTATTTATCAATATAAATTGCAATTGGTAGTTATCACGATCAGTGCGATTTATTTTCTCACGTTCACTCTTATTAGCCAATAGTAGATTGAAATTCTAAAAACTTGGGGCAACTCGATAAAATATTATTGGTCCATTTGGAGCATGTGCGGAAGTTATACATGTATTTACAAGCAAACAATGGTGTTGGCAAAAACGATGACAAATTCTGCAAAGAAAAGAATAAGGACCAGCTGGGACAAACTGATTCTAAGGATTCGAAATGGCCAGGCTCAGGTGGAAAAATGGCTGTAAATACTCGTAAAACAGCAGTTTGGCTAAGATACGGATGACATAATGGCCGTATTGAACACGTGCTCTTTTGCTGTGTTTGTTGACGGTGCCTCGTTTTCGATAAAGAATCGCCCGTTCAATGTTCTATTAGTAGATCAGTTCCTAGTAAATATAAGTACAATGAAATAACTAGATAACCCGGCGTTGAGAATACCTTTTAGACGAATAACAATTTCTGCATGCTTATTATTCCGCTGTAGGGGGAATTTTGTGAGAAAAGGGTTGTTGCTTTAATGAACAGGTTGCTTGCATGATTCCCGTGTATGAAGTGATTTTTTGTTAAAAATTTAATTTAAAGACAAGCTAACAAAGGATCGAGAAAGAAGTCCGACTGATCTAGTCGTTAAAATGACAATAAATCATGACTTTCTAATATCTTAAGATGCGAATTGTCTGTAATTCAAGTGACACTAAGGATGTGAGGTGGTGTCGTACAGAATACAGATCATAAGATCTGCGGTTATTTAATATGTCATGCATAATTGTTCAATCGTGAGGACTATTTCCTTAAATAATTTGTACTTGAAAACTCTAGACCACATATTCTTGGCTTTTTTTAAAGTAATTTGTGTCTCAGTCAAGGTAATATTACTAACAACGGACTTGTCAATTCAGAAAAATGAGAAATGGCATATCTAAAACTGTAGGTAGTGAGCGGTTTAGTTAACATACGTTTGCACTAAGTTCTAATGAAATCGCACGAGGGAGAGAGAGAGAGAGAGAGAGAGAGAGAGAGAGAGAGAGAGAGAGAGAGAGAGGGAGAGAGAGAGAGAGAGCTTGTATACCGTGGGGTGGGACCCGCAGCTAGATAGCTATAGCTTTACAATTGTAAAATATTATTTCCTTCTTTAGCTTTTCTTTTACTTTAATTTTTGTATCACACGATATGATCAAGGTAACTTTGATCAAAGTAAAAACGTGCTCCAGTCAAACCTTTAGAGATGAACATCCATAGCGGTACTAATCTTATAAAAAACGAAGTTTACCTGAAATTGTCTATATGGTACATTAAGATAGTTGATCCATTTAACATTGGTAAGTTTACTGAAGACGTGCCGAAGGTTTGAGCCAGTATAACTTTTTTTTTTGTTTAACTTTCATCAACTTTGATCAAAGTTTTAAGAAAAATAGGATAGAGTTTTTTGCGATCAAAGTTCTAAAATAACCTGTTTCATTTGAAGTTTTGATAGGCTATTCAATAAACAAAATGAACTTAATAAAATATTATGACAATTATTTTAAAGTGTAAATCTACCCCAAATTAATATTTTCACTTCATTCTTCCCTTTAATTAAATTTCACTTATAGTTCCATACAACTACCGCGAGCCGGACGGTTTTTTCTTCTTCTAGGTCACCTGATCCAAAGGCTCATGGTGACCTATAGCGATCGTTGTTTGTCGTCGTGCATCGTGTGTCGTGCATTGTAAACATTTACACATTTTCAACTTCTTCTCTAGAACCAGTAAACCAATGATGGTGAAACGGATTTTCCTTAACCAAAGGCATTCTAAGTTTGCGAAGCAGGTTGACCTTGACTTTCATTCAAGGTCACAGTCGGACCCTTAATAATAAAACCTTTGAACATCTTCTTGTCATGAACCAAAAGGCCTAGAAGCTTGAAACTTCATATATGGCATCAGAGTACTAAACAGTACCAAGATTACGAAGCTAGTTAGTCTTGACAGTAAACCATTTCTATTTTGATACAAAATAATAAGAAAGAAATAAGTTAGAATTTATTATTTTTTGTGAGCTACAGTACTTAATGCTCTCGTGAGACCGTTTAGGCCCAATCAGCCTGTGAAAAGTATATAATATCTTTTTTTTTTTTTTTTTTTTTTTTTTTTTTTTTGAAATGCTTTCGCTTTTACTTAATACTGCAAGGCTAAGACTATATGTATCTGGTGGATTACTGTATTTTGCATTAAAGGTTTTAAAATTCATAGCAACTGATCATGACTATATGGACTTCTCAAATTAAAACGGATTAGGTTCACATAATTTTTCTACTCCATCAACCATTTTAGAACTCGATGTATGCATTAACGAACGTATGAACATAATTTTGTACTTATTCTTCCTTTCCTAGTTAGCCATTTAGACTGAATCAAATTTTTGTCAACTTGTTTTTGTCTCGTAGTAATGTAATTCAAGAATGAAATTTTATATAGAAGGTCATTTCAACACATTGTCGATTTATATCAAAGCAGCGACATTTAAAAATCCGTTTTAACTGATGATGTCGCTGTATCATAATAAATAAATAAATAAATAAATAAATAAATAAATAAATAAACAAATAATCACTCAATCCAGAATTATGAAGTCTTCAAAAATATTGGCAAAATGTTAACGATCAACTATAATATGGTTCATCGATGACAGGCAGAAACTACAGAGAAGGTGTGCGTACGATTCATTTCCGGTTACGATAAAGAATGAAAAAAGATGATTTGATGTTTTAATACATAGCATATTTTTGATATTGAATGAGATCAACATGGCTGGAAATTTCTGGCATAGCTCACATTAGTAAGATTAAACATTTTATCCCTTTTATCGTAAATTATTTTTCCTCTCGGTATTATTTGGTTCATTTGTGTATGCACTCTTTCCCGGTTCTTGATCAGTTGCAATGTTTCTTTATTCTCAAAATATGCATTACACGGTTCTGAGTACGGTTGTGCTAGTGTTATTGTCAAATCATATTAGAAAGAAAGAAAGATTTAGTTAGGGCCGTGTAGATATTTGACAAAAAGCGTTTGTGTGTTACAGTAGGGAGAAACACCAGAAAAACTTTCAAAAAGTTCGCTTCAGAAAAATTCACTTCCATTCTGAGTGCCTTGGGTAGGGGTAAATAATATAAAGCAAAATAGGAATTAATTGTATACAGTTCTAACAACTACAACATACCATAATTTAACCAAATGAACCAAAAACAATTCAATTATTGCCGCTTTATTTTATTAAGTGCCTTTGCTGTATAAAGAATGAACATTCTCCCAGGCCTTCCTCTTGGCAAATGAGAACTCTGCTGCAAGGCTAATATATCAGGACCTGTAAAATTAGAAATGATAGTTAAATCAATAAAAATGGCATTTATGAAAGGAATTTATTATCTTTTTCCTAACTGCATCAAGTTCCTGTGGGATGGACCAGAAAGTCTGGCAATAGAGTTGTTGCATCTACTCTGTTCATCAAAGCTAATATTAATATGCTTGGAAACAGTTGCATGTGTCTGTTTTGCACGAATTTCTATGCAGTCCCTAGAATTACCAGATCAAGCTGAATCACAGGCACTTGTTTCTGATATTGAAAGTATATAAAACCCCTTGACCCCACCATAACTCAAGGTGTTCAACTTACACTAGCCTTATTTTTTACCTACCTTTTGGTCATTTTTTTTTCTATTTTTTTTTTATATTAATTTATTGGTATTTAATACGTGAGTTCTCTACAAAATGGTGCATATCGGAACTGCCGTTGCTGTCTCTATACAACAGGAGTTTAACTTCAACTGACTCCTGATATCACTTGCTATTTCACACTTAGAAAGTTTGAATGGCAATCATAATCCTGTGCTATGATAATGAACATTCTGATTGATTAATCCATTTGACATAAAAAAATTCGGGTAACTTTACTTAAACTTTTGATATATGGACCAATCAGAACATTCGTAATGATTCAGCACTGGATGAAATTTGCCATTCATAGTGTGAAATTGGTTATTACAGGCCGATCCAGTACATCCAGGGAACCATTTGTATGCATCTATCATTTATTTTTCAGATTCAGTTGTCTAATGATTAGTTAGTTTTCTCAACTGATTATTCTTTATTAATGAGTTTTTTTTAATATCATTGTTGACTTGACAGAATAATAATATATTTGTGGCAATGAAAGGTATTAGTTCACATAAATTGACAGTATATTGTAAATTTTTATTTACTTATATATATATTTTGTTTATATTTTAGTCAGCAGTGGCTGTTGGACAAACAGGACTTGGCTAGAGAAAGACGTCATGATCTCAAAGTATTATCGGAAGAAGAATATCAAAAAATCATGATATTCTTTGCTAATTGTAAGTATACAATAAAGACACATAACTCATGATTCACTGACAATCAGTAATGGTGAGTTTGAGTGCTCGCTGGGCTAATTGATATTCTTGATATGCTCTTGAGCCAGATATTTAGTCCATATCCTGTCAGTCAACTCAACTGTCAATTATTGAAATGCAGCAAATATGCTTTAGGTTGGTAGTAAATTGATATTTTTTTAAGTAGTATTGTACTCGATATGCTTTACGTCACCACATTGGGATTTTTACAGATTGATGAGCCTGTAGGCTTTGCACATAAAATTTACGCATAAAATGATGTAATCCCGAGTATCACTCAAAGTACAGACCGACAACAGTCACTGAAAAGCAGTTAATTCCCCTTAAACTGTGTGACAACTTTCCAATCAGACCTCTGATAGAATGTTTAATGTAACTGGTCTTTGTGCCTGGTGGAAGTAAAGTGTAATTGTTAATTTGTACTAATTGCCTAAACTACAAGAACTTTGGGAAAATCGTAGGTTAAGTTCAGAAATATACTTTGATGACAATAAAATAATTATCTCAGCATTGTGATGATTGATAGGAAAAAATACTTTACTTCCTATTGTTGAATTCTGTTTTACGGAAAATAGAAAGTAAACACTCTAAGCCCTAACTTTTACCGTTTTTATGTCAAAGATGTGGAGTAATGATGTATAATGTCACAGTGAAGATTTTCTATCTTATATCAAAAGCAGTTACTTTTTGGATGTTTGAAAAAAACCTGAGTGCATAGAGAAAACCAAAGCCTTCTGCAAGTGAACTGAATGAAAGTTCTGGGGAACGTTACTAAAATTATTTTTCATATCAAACAAAATAAATAAATAAATAAAAAAAATTTTAAAAAAATGATAAAAAATAAAAATAGATAAAATAAATAAATAAAATAAATGAATAAATAAAATATAATGTATAAATAAATTGTCATGCTGATGTTTTAATAACTTTTGAGTAAAGGTGACTGAATGATGGATTGCTTGTCAAACTAGATCTTCACTCAGGGATTTTTCTGGCCACCCACAGGGTCTGGTAAAGGGACCCATTCCCAGTGCCAAAAAGCATACATTTTTCCCAATTTTGTAGGTAAAAATTCCCAAATGATCCTGCTTTGAGAAACTTAAGAAAAAGTGAAAAAACTCTATATTTTTGGTGTAGCTTGTTTATCTTTATAATAACCTGTATTTATGCACATTTTGATTTATACTTAATGAGGATTTGGTAGAATGGGAGCAACTCATGAAACAACTTTCTCAGATGTTTGTATTGAAGCCAGTCTATGAAGATATTGTGTTAATGTCTGAGTGATTTGGTACAAATGAGTGACCACCAGCATGTATCAAAATAGTAAATATTCCAGGCAAAATATTTGATGTGCTGACAATGTGAAAATTTTTAAAGTTTAATGAAAACTTTTCCCAAAATGTTGATTTTGTCAATGTTTTTCCCAATTTCATCCCAAGGTCCCTTTCCCAAAATGGCCAGAAAAATCCCTGTCACTTGAGAATCGATTAACTGTGGTTGTGCTTTAAGAAAGATTTTTTTGCATTGATGCATTGTTTTTCTCTATTGTTCAGTTATTCAGAGTCTTGGTGAGCAGCTTAAGTTACGACAACAAGTAATTGCTACAGCAACAGTATATTTTAAAAGATTCTATGCCAGGTAATATTATAGGTACTCTGGGAATTCTATGCATTTATACTTGTAGTAAGGTCTATTGCAGTACCAGGATAGCTTGTCATGTATACATGTATGTAATGATTTACTTTGCATCTCAAAGAACCAGTGTAATTGATAGATGATAATGTACAATGTATGCTTGGGTTCTCAATGTAGCTGGGTGCATAGTTAGGTACCTTGTTTCTGAGATCAGTGTATCTGAGGTCCTGATGTAGTTGGTTGCATGATTATGTATATTGCATCTGAGGCCTTAGTGTAGCCATTGGGATGTTCATGTACATGTACATGCACTTTATACCAGGGTCTTTACTGTAAATGAAATTATCACATATCACTGTTTTGTTCCTATAAAAGAATCAGCAATTGGTAAAAGTAGCAAGTAATTATTTATGCTACCTTATACAAATCAAGATTTTTTTCTGTCTCCATTGTTTGAATAAAGCCCATATGCCTTATATGTTTACCCAGTTTTAAGGATGTATAAAATCCTGTTATTTATTGATAAAATACAGATAAGTTTGGAGGAATTATAATCTAGTAGTTCTAGAGATATTAACATCTTTAGCTATACTGTAAATCATTCTGATTTTCTAGCATATTTTTAATAATTGATTCATTCCTAGTTGATGAAAAAAGATTTAAATCTTATGTGATTTTTATCTTCCATTATTCATCAGTTGAAGATCAAGGAGAAACTAAAAAATCACTTCACTACTTCTTTTCCATTTTCAGAAATTCCCTAAAATGTATTGATCCTTGGTTAATGGCACCAACTTGTGTGTTTTTGTCATCTAAAGTAGAGGTAAGTTGTTAACAGGAGTAGTCTCCCTTTAAATAAAAATTCGGTTTTTCGACTTATGGTGTTTATTAGGCTTATTTTAATTGTGTTTTACATCCTGTCAAGAACATTTCATTTACTGTGAAATCATTAATTTTCGTGTTGTTCCAATTTTCGTTGTTTTCGTGGACATCATGACCCACAAATTTACTTGTCAACGAATATATTTGCAAATATCTTAATATGGATAAATTTACCCCTCGAGGCGTGATTACAAACTCACTGCCTTCATTCATAATTACATTGATTTGGATTGCTTTAAATATACATAATTAACATAATATCTATTGACACAATTGACTTTATTACCTGATTTATACTCAACCTGAAAATAAATCGCAAGGTTACCAGTGGGGAAAATGGTTCTCCAAACATCACTGGCAGTTACATTCAAAACAAGAAGTTTACAGGTGCTTAACCCATGAATTTATCATCCCACAAAATGTTTTTTTTCTGACATCAACGAATATTGGAGCCCACGAATTTAAATGTATTCACAGTATATTAGTTATTAGTCCCCAGTTATTGAAGTGGCTGAAATGTTGACAAGTGTCTTCAAGGTAATATGCAGTAAGATTGTTGTTTTTTTTCTTTTTAGCAAGCTACACCTGCCATAGCTTAGGGCATTAGCATTTAAGATTTTTTTCTGAAGTACCTGGTGTTTATGTTTTGCATTTTAGGCACATTACTATCAACTTGTAGGGCCTGGGTTTGATTGCAATTGTCATATCGCTCAGAAGGCACATGACCACTTAGTTCAACATGTGGGTTTTTGTTAATTCTGATGCTTTCCTCTCACACTAAAAAATACTGTTAAAATCCATGCCTAGAAAATAATTTTAAAATAAGTCAGGATCCACAGGCCTAAGATAGAATTTTTTATGCCACTCGGCACAGTGCCTTGTTAAAGAAGAAAACCACTCATCACTTTGAAATTTAACTCGGCACAGTCACTACATAAAAACAAAAATTTCTTCTCTTAAGTACAGCCAGAGCTTGTACCAATAAATAATGTTTTCTGACTTTTTCTTAGGCTTTTCACGAACTTCAGATTTTTCACTTTAAATAACCAGTAACTTTCGTTTTGAAGTCGCAGGTTTAGAAATGCTTCAACCTGCAACTGGTTTGTCATCAGGATCAGCGGTAGTCCAATTAGTGTCTTTGAAAACTTCTTTATCAGCTGTTTCATCCTTGTTTGTCTTTAGAAAGTTATACAAAACAGTTTGTTTACTTTTATTTGACATACTTAACAGATAGACAAATATATAAACACTCGGAACATCGGTTGGATTTTACATACAATAAGTAAAACAATAGGTTTGCGCATGTGATGCAAATGTTTTTAAAAATGATTTTGTTGATTGACACTTGTAGCAGAATGGCCGATGTCATTACAATTGACCTCCTTTTACAAGATTTTTCCGACAAACACTATAGTATAAATTGTTTATTAATTGCAACAAGCCCCTCGATGTATATGTCTGATAAATTTAAATCGGCACCGTGACGAGTGGTAGTAACAATTTCACTAGTCCAAGTACCCTTTTCACTTGCCAGGACAAGTGGACGAGTGAATAATCGAAGCCCTGTTCCATACCTAGGAACAAGATTTAAAATAAGTCAGACTGTGTGATACTGTGAGTAACAGATAATTTTGTTTATCATTTTATATTTGTAGGAACTTATATAATATCAACACTTCAAAATTGTTCACAAATATTTTGATTTGACATAAAGTACTTGTACTTGCACCGACTATTCAAGGAAAAGAGCATAAAAGTATGCAAAATAAATAGAAATTTTGCTACCAAAAAAAGGGGGGGGGGAAGAAATAAAGAAAGAAAACATCCCTGAGAATATGTGAAATCATATCCCTAGATCATTAAATCTGCATTATTTAACTCTCATCTTCAATTATCATTAAAGGTTTTGTTTTGTCTTTGTAATTATGAGTAACTGTTAATGTTTATTTTTTCAGGAATTTGGCGTCATTTCAAACAGCCGATTAATAAGTACATGTCAGCAAGTAGGTAAGTTTGATATACTATATGATGGGATTATCATTATTTATATTACCTACCCTTATAATTTTTTTTGTGTTCATTTTCAATCTTATGTGATGATATAATCAATTTTTAATTTCTGAATAGCTGCCTGGTCCTTCTTTCTATGTTATATTGTGTCATTAGAGTTGGTTTGTAATAAGCCAATATTTATCATAATCCTTAAAAATTAATTTCCTTTTCTGTGTGATACAAATTCTGTATTCAAATTACTTTTCATATATTAAACACCTGCAGTTGAAGTTGTGTTTTTTCCTTGGTTGATTGATTTATTTAATGGAGTTTTACATCACAGCCCAGAATATTTTATTTTTATAGAGACATCACCATCTATAGGTGAAGTGGCAGAAATTTTGACTTTTGCAGTACACTTAGGGCAATGGACAGGGAGTGAACTTTAATTTGCCATGCCTGGCATGACACATGGCATCGGATTTTAAGGTCTCATCTGAAGGACGCAATGACTTTCATTTCTAAATGCCAAGTGCTTGGGGAAAAAAACAGTCACTACCAATTCTCAAGTCTTGGTCAGATCCGGCCATGGTTCGAACCCTCAACCTCCCACATATGAAGCAAGCACTCTACCAACTGAGCAACCATAGTGGTCTTTTTTCCTTAGGAGGGGTAATAACTTGTCCATATTTTTGACTGGGTATCTGTCTGTAAACAGTTCAGTTTTCAAACAATAATTTAAAAAATATTCAGCTAGTTTCTCTTATACATGTATTTAGCTTGTTTTACTGAAAAATCAACTTCAGTCGTTTTATAATTTGTACAGAAGTTATTGCCCTTTTGTGCAATATACTATTACTGAAAATCATCAATTCTAAGATTTTTTACTTGACCCATTCTGAATTCATTTTGTTTCAGTAGTTCATTATTGTTCATTTACACCTGTCAATATTTTTTCAGTTAAAAACAGATATTCCCATGCTTACCCTCAAGAATATCCTTACAGAATAAATGTGGTTCTAGAATGCGAGTTTTATTTATTAGAAATGCTGGTAAGTGTGCAGTGAATATATAGTTAATTCTGTTACACAGAATCATAGACTAATTTTAAAATTATTTTGAATGCTAAAATTTAAAATAAACAATATAGCACAAATTGCATGGTGAGAACTTTAACCCTTCCAATACATGTAACTTAGTGATTACAGTATAGCGGAAAATTTTAGTGGGGTGCTAATTTTGGCGGTTAGTTCAAAATTGCCGAAATTAAAATCGCCTAAAATTTTAGAGATTTCTTGGATGAGCATAATGTAAAAACTGTGTACTTTCCACCATGTTGCACAGACCATCTCTTTATATAGGTGTTAAAAAAGTGTTAAAAATCATCTACATGAGTCATTTCTAAGTTTGTACTCTGATTAAATCTTGGCACAGTTAGGTGATACTCTGGACATTAATTCATTTTCTTAAGTGGATATATCGTTAACTTGACTAAAACCCTTAACTGCAAAATGACTTGTTAAAATGTTTCAACATATAAGTAACAACCCAGATATAGTCAAAAGTGGTTTCAGAGAATGCGGTATCAGTGAAATTTTAGATGAAGTGCCATTGTCACGATTACAAAGTAAATCATAAATTTGTCTAACTGGTTGACAGCATGTTTTATCTTTTATCTAAGACTTTTGGAACAGAATATTTTATACACTTGGAGTTGCAAAGTTTAGTAATAAAATATAGCCAGTTATAAATTATTAGTTGTTTATTTTCCATCTTTCGTGTTGCTTTACACATAGAACAGTGGTAGTCACAAGTGTTCACAGACATTTCAAATCTCCAAAATTAATACGCCTAAATTTACAACTGACCTTTTTTCATCAAAATCGCCAAAATAACCCACTACACTGTATATCATTGTGTATCTATGGTTCAGTTTTTATCAAGCCGATTAGTAATGCAAAGTTTGGTTTGTAGGTCTTACATAAACTTCAAACATTTGTAAAAGTTGTCTGAAAAAATGGTTGAAACTGTGGTTTAAAATTTATAGACAGGTTCAAGAACCATTATGGTACAAAAAGGGTGGCCCTTAGCTTCATTAGCAAATGACCTCATATTGAGGTTAAATAAAGAGAAATTGAAAGTGGCTTTTGTTAACAGGTGGTTTACATATAGATATAGTTACAACTATATGCATTTAAATATCCTGTAAAACTCCTTTATATACAAAAATATCATTGTGCAAGTTTTCTCTATAACAAAGTGACAACTGTAGAATGATTTCTAACACATTTGATTGTCTGGCTTCGCATCTCACTTGGGATAGATTTAAAGAGTGCTACTTGCCATAGGTTTTGGTCTTCTTCAGGCACTCATGTTTTCTCCAACACTCCAAAGATAAATTTTATATCGGATTGTAAAACTCCATTGTTTTTCTCCACTTTCACTAACTTTTGACTGATGAGTTGATTAAGCTAAGCTAATCAGGCTTTGAAAAACTTGGTCCTGATATTTAAATCTTCTTTTTTTAGGACTGTTGTCTAGTGATATATCATCCATACAGACCACTAACTGAATATTTTGCTGAAATAAATTGTGAAGATACACTTTATGCTCTAGCTTGGTAAGTGTAGGGTTAAGTGAGTGGGATATCCCATGAAACATTGCTATCAGTACTTTGATTCAATTTCCAGGTATACTGTCTGGTAATTATGTCATTGATATGTACAACTTGTCAAACCTAAATAATCGATCAAATAATCTTAAAATAGGATACAGATACATTCAGTTTTAGAGAAAATTGGTTATATATACATAATTTTGGTTGTTGTTGGTTAGTTGTGATGTTGTTTAACATCACATCAGAAATTTTTCAGTTATTTATTAGAGAACCAAAGTTATTACTCTAAAGATTAATAAAAGAACATGTTTTTTTTTGCGAGATGCTTGAGTGTGCTTAATGGTCTACCTTGTACCAGTGCAAACTCAGCATGCCCAGAGTGGATTTATTTTTGAGTTTTTGAGGTGTTGGCTCACTGAGTTAGTATACCACAGACATTCATACCACTCACCTAGCCACATTATTCTGGCACTGGGTAAAAAAAACAACACACTTTTCCAATAATACCAAGTCAGCATTCCAGACATGGAAGCAGTATTCCAAATTTTAAAGCCATATGTATGATCATGACCCAACTTGGATTTGAACCTTGACCTCCTGCTCTCTAGTTCAATGTTGTATCACTGATCCAATGAGTCAGTCATACATTATTTTGGAAAACATGCATAGTGAAAAAAGAATTCAGCCAATGAATAAAGATATTGATTTATCCTAATAAAACTATTGTAAATCTGAGAATTAAGGTGAGCAGTAAATTAATGCCCAAAAATGCAAGGACTGTTTCAACTCATAAATTTCTTGTCACATTAGATATCTAAGTTTTTGTTTCTAGAATAAGCATTGTGTAAATGGAACAAGCTGTTTTCAATCAGCTGGAAATTATTTCCAAGCATCGTTTTATAAAACAGCACCTCAATTGTATATATATATTGAAACTCATTTTTTCTTTAACAGCACTTCAAATGAATCTTGGGATTATTTCTCTTTGACAGCATTAATTAAAACTGTTACAACTGTAGCTATGGACTTGAAATAAGTTATTTCAAAAAAAGGTTTTGAATATGCAAAGAAGTTTTATTCAAAATCCAGCATGGAACTTCTTTTTTATATTCATGTAAATGGATGACCATGAATTTCAGTGATCATCATTTTGTTTCATAATCATGATAATGGTATAATGTTAATTAAATTTTAGTGATGTTTTGGGAGGTGAAATGAAAATATGACAGTTAGTTACACAAACTCATTGCTCAATATTAACAACACATAATGTGTTGGACCTTGAAACAAAAAGTGTGACTCCAATTTTTACTGATTAATAAAAACAAGCCTGGTTATTTAAACCTTTATTACTGTAATATTTTCATTTGCCTTGTGAAATTCCCATAGCTGCAAGCTTGAGAGCCGTTGTAATTACTACTGACAATGAATGCCGAAAAATTTTGTCACTCCGTGTATGAATACATATAAAATGCAATACACAATCCGGAACTACATTATCGTAGGTAAACAAACAGGACTTTCACGTCACATTTGTTAACATTCGAGACAAGACTGAAAAACACATTTACGAGATATTACAAAGTAAAATCAAAGAAATTAATAAAATAATATTTTGATAACATATATAGGCACCTGGCTGATATTCATCGTAATATTGACATTGTAAGAGACAGAGTGGTGTTTTTGATGGCCTGTTAAAGGACCGACAACAACAGATCAGTCAAAACCATCAGACACAAAAAAATTTTGAACAATTGGATCTTTAAAAAATTCCTCCTACCTTGACAAAGCTGCTATATACCCTATTATTTTGAGACAATATGTAATGGTACAACTTGTCAATCAATTTTGTGTCTCGCGGGATGTAAATTTCAAGTGATGTAAATTTCAATTGGAATTAGATTCACGCATGTATGCCACATCCAGTGAAAATTGTCCGTTTCACATGCTGTGTTTGTTGATCGGAAAAACTGAAAAATCATCTACATGCTTTTAATCAATTTACAAGGGATACAATAGGAACTCCTCAAAAGTACAATACATGGTTTAAGTACTACACAACTTCTTGCTAACTTTAAAACGATAATTTTCTAAACTTTGAGAGATATTTGCACCACACCTGCCGTAAAGAATAAGTATACTTCTCACTGCTTTGCTGTCTTCATTTGAATGATACCGAGTATGAAGCTCGGCACATTATGTTAGAGTGAATCTCAACCTAACAATGTCGACATTCCAGAAGAAATATCTCGGTAAATCCCTGTCTACTCACATATCACAGATTCGAAACCCAAATGCTTGGCCATTGAAAATTATCTCTCAGCTACAGTTCCCCCCTTCCCGTTTCAGATTCACAAATTTCACTTCCAACATTTAGCCAGCAATCTTTTACTCCAAACTTCTTTGCAAATTGAAATGGGGCCACACAAGTGCACCTGATTTTCGACTGAAATATAGTCCACAAATAACAACACATTTATCGTTGATATTCAATTTTTAAATATATTATTTATATCCAATATTCTAAAAAATTCAGAAAATACCATCAAAATACCTGATAACACTATAATTTTTCAAACCAAAACTCCCCATTGATACCCCACATTAAAAATATTGCGGATTAATAATGTGTTGTTCTCGGTCTTAAATTCAGCTGTTGCGTCTACTGGACTCCCCCCGATGTGCATAAGTTATAGATGGGAATTTTTTCTTACAATAAATGAATAATTTTTTTAAAAAATATTAAACGAAAATATAACAATTGAACTGTTTTAAAATGGTGTTCATTGTCAGTATGAAGGCAACAACTTTGCAAGCAAACAGTTCATAACGCGCATATTCCGTTTGCTTGCAAAGTTGTTGCCTTCATACTGACAATGAACACCATTTTAAAACAGTTCAATTGTTAATTATGATCACTGACAAGTGTGCACAACATGGATAGCAGTGCTCGTATAACATTGCCAACAAGCATCAAATTATACATTTCTGATAATATTTAATGGCTAGTTTACCTTGCACAACACAACATTTTTTTAGTCTATTTATTTATTTGTATCTTTTTTTACAGGAGAATAGTTAATGATAGTTTACGTACAGATGTGTGTTTGTTATATGCCCCATATATGATAGCTTTAGGTAAGTACTTTAGTTACCTGTGAAAATTTATCTCTGTTTGACAAGGATTTCTGCTCACGTTAAATCTTCCTATTGGTAGTGTAATTTGTGATATCTCATTATCACTATGCTTCCAGGAAGTAAAAAAAAATTCGGACTTTTTTTCTTTCAGAAAGTGGTCCCAATTCCCAAATGAGTTAACCTCAGTCACTTTAGGAGTTGGCATTTACAGAGATGCATTCAAGTTTTTAATGCATAGTACAAAGAAAAAGAATGACCTTTAACCTTTTCCTTATTTACATCTTGTTTCAGTTATTAAACAGGAAATGTTCATTTCACTTAGAAAATAGATGCTTACATGAAATTGATTAATATGGGTGTGGCTTTATGATGACATTTGATTATGTTTACTTAGATGTTTACATGAAATTGATATATATGGGTGTGGCTTTATGATGTCATTTCATTGGTGAAAAGAACAATGTTTACCTAGTTGTTAACATAAAATTGATTTATATGGGTGTGGCTTCAAGATGTCATTTGACTGGTAAAATGAACAATGTTTACCTAGATGTTTACATAAAATTGATTAATATGGGTTTGGCTTCATGATGTCACTCTACACATGATGTCACTTTGTGGAGAATTGAACAATGTTTACCTAGAAAAGTCTTCCTTTCACAATGTAGTATAAATTTTGAAATGGTTATGTTCTGTTTTTTTTTTTTAAATTCAAAACTGCAATAAGAAAAAACACTTAAAAAGCCTCTTCTGGAATCATTTAAACTACACTTTGTTTTCAGAAAAACAGAATATGTCTTTGTTTTGTATTGAGGATATAGAAATCTCATCCTCAAAAGATGAGAAGTTTTTATTGCAAAAAAAAAAAAAAAAAAAAAAAACCACAAACTATGTAAAAAATTACAATTTGCATTTCCACCAATTTATTACATTACAGTCCTACTCATTTTATCAAGGTGATGTTATGATGAAGTCATACTGCATGTTGCTTGTCTACCTTTGACAAAGACAGGAAAATTTTTTATTAAGCAAGTAAGGTAAACTTTAAATTTTTTTTGTCTTAAAGTGAGAAAAAATGCATCTCCATAAAATTGCAAATTCTTTTATTCCCCAACCTTAAAGGTAAAAGCTTCTAATAATCTTGAAAGATTTTTTTTTGCCCCAACCTGCCTGTAATTATTTAGAATATTTGATTTTTTGAATTTGTCATTGTTTTTGTTTCAGCTTGTTTACATATAGCATGTGTTATACAACAGAAAGATTTAAAGCAGTGGTTAGCAGAATTAAATGTGGATATGGATAAGGTAATTGTCAGCTTGAAATGAGGGTTGCCATAAATGTCAGCTTGAAATGAGGGTTGCCATAAGTATTAGCTTGAAATGAGGGTTGCCATAAGTTTCTGTTTAATATGAGGTGAGGGTTGCCATAAATGTCAGCTTGAAATGAGGGTTGCCATAAATGTCAGCTTGAAATGAGGGTTGCCATAAGTGTCAGCTTGAAATGAGGGTTGCCATAAGTGTCAGCTTGAAATGAGGGTTGCCATAATTGTCAGCTTGAAATGAGGGTTGCCATAAGTGTCAACTCGAAATGAGGGTTGCCATAATTGTCAGCTTAAAATGAAGTTTGCCATAAGTGTCAACTCGAAATGAGGGTTGCCATAATTGTCAGCTTAAAATGAAGTTTGCCATAAGTGTCTGTTTGAAATGAGGGTTGCCATAAGTATCTGTTTGAAATGAGGTTTACCATAAGTGTCTGTTTGAAATGAGGGTTGTCATAAATGTCTGTT
This sequence comes from Tegillarca granosa, assembly GCA_029721355.1. Lineage (NCBI taxonomy): Eukaryota > Metazoa > Mollusca > Bivalvia > Arcoida > Arcidae > Tegillarca > Tegillarca granosa. The sequence continues at coordinate 25,802,134 of CM056602.1, read as the reverse complement.
TGAAATGAGGTTTACCATAAGTGTCTGTTTGAAATGAGGGTTGTCATAAATGTCTGTTTGAAATGAAGTTTGCCATAAGTGTCTGTTTGAAATGAGGATTGCCATAAGTGTCAGCTTGAAATAAGGGTTGTCATAAATGTCAGCTTGAAATGAAGTTTGCCATAAGTGTCCAATTAATTGACTTTCTTACAATTGAATTTGAACTAATGAGTATCAACGCAACACAAAGTAGAGTTAGGCATTGTGATTCATAAGCAAGGCATCTTTATGAGTTTTGAGGTCAAGTAAATTAATCACAGATCGGGTATGTCCTTAGTACCAAAGCCATATTGTGTCTAATAGCAGGCAGTGTCAGTAAACATAATTTTATCAAATGTCCAAAATAACAAAAGCTTTTGAAAAAATTTTTGGGTGAAGTTGGGTAATTTCTCCAGGAGCTTGATATCCTTTGTATTGTGTAGAATTGACTAGTTCCATGTTTATAGAAATGGCTATACCACTCCATCAATATAACCACTGATCCATGGAAACTATTAAACTATTGTCAAAAAAGGCTTCATGTTTACTGTGAATTGCAAAGGTGATTCCCACATGGTAACTTTGTTCTAAAAGTACCCTGGATGGTCAGTGGTATTACATCTGCCATGAAAATGGGAGGTCATGTGTTTAAATGCTAGCGGTTTCATGCATGACTTTAAAAATTTGAGATATTGCATCTTTGTTTGTTGCTCGGCATATGGATAGAGTATCAGATGGTTCTTCTTGTCCAGGATAATGTGGGGGGGGGGGGGGGGGGGGGTGTATGCATGTTTGCAGCATTTTGACTAGTTAGCTAGTGCCTTACCCAGAAGTAAGGCTTCCATGCTTACACAAAACTGTAAATGTGTACATGACAGGTAGTAAATGAAACAATGTCGTTTACATGGCCATTATGATTCGGAAAATCACGGTTGATTGTATCAAAGAGATATTGTGTCAGTCATGCAATAGTGAACATGAAATTTTATTAAATTAAAATACATTTATTTTAATCCTTCTGTAGCAATAGTTTGAAACAAAAAATTATCGTTAACATCGATCCATGTAAAGTGTATAGCTTCATTTCCCCAGATGATATTGATATGCATGTGCATGCTTGTGGACTTTCTCTAAAACTTCAAAATCGTAACTTAATCCTAGTTAACAAAAACTTATGTACATGGAATGTCAAAATTTCAATAATTTCAATAAATGAATATATTCAGTTTTGACTTACAACTTGTAACAAAAATGATTGTCTCTGTAACAACATATAATTTAAATATGAATCAGATGGTAGACATGGTAAAGTAGGAAGCATAGAAATTGAAGTTGCCGGGATACTTGGAACATTATCCTCTACAGGCTCTCTCTTGATAACATGCTTCTGAGATAGACCTATTTATTTGTAAGCCAATTTAAGTTTTGATTTCAAACAATGGTTAATAAAGATTGGCTTGTGAACTGTGTTGGAATCCAGAGAAGATCTGAATTTATTAATTTTACCACCTGCTGTCGAGAAAACTCACTGAGGGCACAGAAGTGGCTGGTACCCCTAAATATTTTCGTGCAAGCTGTGAGTCTTGAGAACATATCTTTATTTATGTAAACATGTAATCGTGGAAGCCTTACCCAGCAGTCACCCTGTGTGTGTGCTAGTTCATGCAAAGACCATAATACACACTTGCATATATGACCTTGTTCTTAGAAATGGTTAGAGTTCACAATTTTATTCCCACAAAATGCTAAAAAAATTGCTGATGCAATGTTTAACAACATAACAACAATGAAAAATATGTTCTAAACTTGTCAAGGGACACAAATAAGGGGAATTCCGTAGTTGTGTATTGTCCTCTGTGTATAATTTTGAATAATTTTATTGACATTTAACTGACATTCATTGTGTTTATATGGCCTACATTTCAGATATTGGAAATATCAAGACAGATTTTATCATTATATGAATTATGGAAAATGTATGATGAAAAACAAGATATACAGGGTATTCTAGAGAAGATGCCACGCCCAAAAACCAGTCCCACACCGTAAGTACTTAGATTTAAAACTAATGATTATGGTATTGTATCAAAATCAGTCTAAAAATTTAAAATGTAATGACTAGTTCAATGTGCTATCCAGATGTGAGGTTGAAGGGGTCATTCTGGCAAGGACATATTTTATTTGAAAAATCAGTATTTAGTCAAAATAAAAATATAAATGAAAAAGAGGCAGAATTAGATTTTTAAAAAAAAGATAGGACAGGGTTAACCCATATATAAATTTATAAACTGCACTATCCACTTGTAAGCTACATGCATATTATATTATGTAGTTTATGGATATTGGGAATGTTTATAGCAATTTTCAGTAACCTTTAAAGGCACAAGTAATATATTTGAAATATATTGTCTTTGTGAGGTAAAGCACATTTTTCAAAATGGGAGATTATTGGTAAGATCCCCTTTGGGGTCATTATTTCAGGTAATGCTTCCTTACCTGGCACTCAGTATTTAGACAAACCTATGTCAGGATAATTTGACTTGGGGCTTGCTGCCACATACTGACTATGTGAGCTAGCACCTTAGATTTGCCAAGAGTGCTTGCTTATATAAGGCTGACCATAAAACATAATAGCACATCTCGCACATACATGATGTATCCTTCGAGATTGATAATTCCTCGTTAGAAAAATCTATAGATTGCTGATGCAACCTTTACCAATGCTACCATGGTTACAAGAAACCAATCTTTGAACAGCTATTTTATACTGAAATCGTAAAAATATCCTTGTTAACACATATTCAAAAAGTCAGTCACAAACACAGTAAAACAGAAAGTAAAATCAATGATGTAGATTACTTTGAATTCGCAAGTATCACATTAAGTGTGCCGATCCCTAAGCCTCATTACACGAATATATAAATTCACATCCACAGTCCATGTAAACATTAAAATTCGCGATCAATAGGCTGTTATCTCCCTTTCCCAAAAAGTTTTGTTCTTAAATACCTTTACTTTTTCGGTCCATAGAGCCATGTATTGACCTCATTCAAAAACAATAATTGTATAATATTTCTAGTAATTTTTGAGTAATATTCATTATTTCTAGTAATCGTTGTGTAATACGGTATTCAGTATTTCTAGTTATTGGTTAACTTTCTAATGGCTCCTTCAAATCTTTGAATGATTTAATTTGTAAGGAATCGGCTGTTGTTTTTTTTCTCTAATCAAATACTAGTACAATGAGTATGAAAAGTTTTTGCAATTTCCTGTGACTAAATAAACTGTATTTTTTTTGTACTGAACTACTGGTTGTAAAATTAAGGCTATTGCTTCTAATATGGCTGTTATTTATAATTTTCACAGTGATAGTTGATTGCCAACAGGTTTTTAAATTTTGTGTTTTAATTTTCATGATTCTGGAAATATTTGTGTGATATATGATTTCGCAACCAAGATTTTTTGCAAATTTACGCATTAATAATTATATAAATCTTTTCTGATAAAAAAGTAAACTTCAGTATTAAATACCTAAAATTCAGATAATAATGTAATTTACAAAGTGTACACTAGAAGAATTGTTTTATTTTTTTCTACAGGACTCCATTACAAGAAAACAGCCAATCTTCACAGTCTCAGCAAAATGTCCAGTGAGCATTCAGATGGAGGATTTATAAGTGCAAGAAGAATAGACTCAAAAGCTAAATTGACAAGAGAGAATATCGCAAAGTCAGATTTTGTAATCTCAACAATAGATCAACATAGACTGTGTTATATTTAATGATCATGTTTTCTAGAAAAAAAATCAGAGATGAATATTCATTAAAATCTCGTCGTTTGTGTAGTCATATAATGACATTATGAGAGGTTCAGTGATAAACTGAAGAAGACACAGTAGAAATGGATTTTGGACTTCGGAATCTCGTGAGAAAGTTATGTAGGAGATTAAAACAATGTTTAAGCGTTCATGTAGTTACATGCAGCAAATTGGTTCTTGGGGGTACTTGATTCATCAACTTTAAAGATGTAACTTGTTTGTTGTAGTTGTTATGATTGGTACTTGGGAGTACTTGATTCATCAACTCTAAGACATAACTTTGATTCATTTATAGATTGTTATTTCTGGAGAAAAGTCGTATCATAATTACAGTTATACAAAGTAACTTTCAGCAAGTATTTGAGTAGCACATGAGTACATTTGGAATGTAAATTCAAGACTTTGCTGCATAATATAGAGCATGTTTTCTGAAGAATAATCATATGAATAATCATATAAGTTTCAGGTATTTTAAGTTCTTTTCATTCCGTAGATGTCTTAATTTGCACATTTTGCCAAATTTAACATGTAAATGATTGAGTTTGAAATTTTGTTACCTAATATAAACGGTGTTTTCAAGAGAATAAACATATCATCAGCAATTATTTGAAATTGAAGTCAGTAGATGGCAAAATATCCAATATGTATTGTATGCATGAAAATTCACATGTCCCTGATCAATGCAACTTGACAATCTTATGTTATAGAAATAATGTTTTCTGGAAAATAAATTATATAGAGGAACATGTATTTGAAGCTACATGTACACACATTAAGTTATAAAATACCATACCTGATCAGTACTTGCAGAATTCAACCTAATAAAACAAAATGTAAAAAAAAATCCCACTGACCTGGGGTAGACTAAATTTTTTTCATCTTGCACATTGGGTGACTTTAACTTCAAAGATATTGTAGAAATATGATGGATTTTAAAATTTTGTTTCCCAACAGTGATTATAGAATTAATGAAAGATAACACAAGACTATATTTTATTGTGTTGCATATTTTTATTCAGCAATCCTTTTTTTTAAATTATGCATTGTCTTTTTTTTCTAGTATTAGCAGTGGATATTATTCTAAGAAATTTTAATGAATTTTTGGATGCTTGATTTTTTTTCTTATTGAACACTATGACAGTTCAGTTGGTAGAGTACCTGCTTCATATGTAAGAGAATGAGGGTTTAAACCCCGGCCAGGTCTGGCCAAGACTTGAAAATTGGTAGTGACTGTTCTTTCGCCAAGCACTCAGCATTTTGTAATGAAAGTCATAGGGTCCTTCAGATCAGACCTTGAAAACTGATGCCCCATGTCATGACAGGCTGGTACCTTAAAGAACCTTCACTGCATATTGCCCCTAGGCGCACTGCAAATGTCAAAATTTCTGCTATTTCACCTTTGGCTTGTGATGCCTCGATATAAGTGAAATATTCTTGACTAGGAAGTTAAACACATTAAATCAATCAATTTATTCTTATTGTCAAAATTGTTCACATCAGAAATGAAAATTCAAGAAAAAGAGATGTTCTGATGATAGAAACGTAAACAAAGACAAATTCAGCTGGTTCAAATATCAACTTATTTTCAGCAAACAATCTAGCTAGGGTTAAAAACCACAAACCTTTAATCAGACCGCAGCCTTTGCAACATATGAGATGACCAGCTTTCTTTTCAATTTGTCCACTTTTTTTTTTTTTACCATAAATATACTTAGCATAGAGAAAAACCACAAAGAACAAATAATAAAACGTTTTGAAAGAAGGAAAATGGAAATACATTACTAGAACAGTTTTTTTGAGAGACATGCATTGTCGTCTATGGGGTCAACATTTGAGATTGGATCCCGTGACCTTAATCTTAGACATACACATTTAAATTTAGTATTCGCTACATTCTTTCAAATAAACGCATCATTGCCTATGAGGTCCAAATCTGATATTTGATCCCATGACTTTGATCTTACACCTAAATATCTTAGTTTAGTACTTGGTACCAGGGACGTATATAACTTCTCTGTTGGTACATTGTTTCATGCTGATATGCTTTGTCACCAAGTTTGATAAAAATTCGTCCAAAGATGTGGTTGTTACGAGAGCAGACACGATATTCGGGCAAAATGAAAATGGACAGACAGGGTGATTCAAAAGAAAGAGTCAGTTGAATGTAATCTAGACTAAGGCGTTGTGGCATTAAAAGTAATGTAAATAAGGCGTGGTGGCATTCAAAGTAATGTAACTATAGTGTGGTGGCATTCAAAGTAATGTAAATAAGGCGTTGTGGCATTAAAAGTAATGTTACTATGGTGTAGTGGCATTAAAAGTAATGTAACTATGGTGTAGTGGCATAAAAAGTAATGTAAATATCGTGTACTGGCATTAAAAGTAATGTAACTATGGTGTGGTGGCATTAAAAGTAATGTTACTATGGTGTGGTGGCATTAAAAGTAATGTAACTATAGTGTGGTTGCATTCAAAGAAATGTAACTATAGTGTGGTGGCATTCAAAGTTATGTAACTATAGTGTGGTGGCATGAAAAATAATGTAACTATGGTGTGGTGGCATTAAAATTAATGTAACTATGGCGTGGTGGCATTAAAAGTAATGTATCTATAGTGTGGTTGCATTCAAAGTAATGTAACTATAGTGTGGTGGCATTCAAAGTTATGTAACTATAGTGTGGTGGCATTCAAAGTTATGTAACTGTAGTGTGGTGGCATGAAAAGTAATGAAACTATGGTGTGGTGGCATTAAAAGTAATGTAACTATAGTGTGGTGGCATTCAAAGTTATGTAACTACAGTGTGGTGGCATGAAAAGTAATGTAACTATGGTGGTGGCATTAAAAGTAATGTAACTATGGTGTGGTGGCATTAAAAGTTATGTAACTATAGTGTGGTGGCATTAAAAGTAATGTAACTATAGTGTGGTTGCATTCAAAGTAATGTAACTATAGTGTGGTGGCATGAAAAGTTATGTAACTATAGTGTGGTGGCATTAAAAGTAATGTAACTGTAGTGTGGTGGCATTTGAAGTTATGTAACTATAGAGTGGTGGTATTAAAAGTAATGTAACTATGGAGTGGTGGCATTAAAAGTAACGTCACTATAGGGTGGTGGCATTAGAAGTAATGTAACTATGGCGTGGTGGCATTAAAAGTAATGTAACTATGGTGTTGTGACATTAAAAGTAATGTAACTATGGTGTTGTGACATTAAAAGTAATGTAACTATGGTGTTGTGGCATTACAAGTAATGTCACTATGGAGTGGTGGCATTAAAAGTAATGCAACTATGGCAAGGTGGCATTAAAAGTAAGGTAATTATGGTGTGGTGGCATTAAAAGTTATGTCACTATGGTGTGGTGGCATTAAAAGTAATGTTTCTATGGCGTGATGGCATTAAAAGTAATGTAACTATGGTGTTGTTGCATTACAAGTAATGTCACTATGGAGTGGTGGCATTAAAAGTAATGTTACTATGGTGTGGTGGCATTACAAGTAATGTCACTATTGACAGGTGGCATAAAAAGTAATGTAACTATGGTGTGGTGGCATGACAAGTAATGTCTCTATGGAGTGGTGGCATTAAAAGTTATGTAACTATGGTGTGGTGGCATTAAAAGTCATGTAAATAAGGCAAGGTGGTAGCATTAAAAGTAGTGTAAATAAGGCGTGGTGGCATTAAAGGTAGTGTAAATAAGGCGTGGTGGCATTAAACGTAATGTAACTAAGGTGTGGTGCCATTAAAAGTAATGCAACTATGGAGTGGTGGCATTAAAAGTAATGTCACTATGGAGTGGTGGCATTAAAAGTAATGTCACTATGGTGTGGTGGCATTACCAGTAATGTCACTGTGGAGTGGTGTCATTAAAAGAAATGTTTCTATGGTGTGGTGGCATAACAAGTAAGGAAAATATGGAGTGGTGGCATTAAAAGTAATGTTACTATGGTGTGATGGCATAAAAAGTAATGTAACTATGGTGTTGTTGCATTAAAAGTAATGTAACTATGGAGTGGTGGCATTAAAAGTAAGGTAACTATGGAGTGGTGGCATTAAAAGTAATGTCACTATGGAGTGGTGGCATTAAAAGTAATGTCACTATGGTGTGGTGGCATTACCAGTAATGTCACTGTGGAGTGGTGTCATTAAAAGAAATGTTTCTATGGTGTGGTGGCATAACAAGTAAGGAAAATATGGAGTGGTGGCATTAAAAGTAATGTTACTATGGTGTGATGGCATAAAAAGTAATGTAACTATGGTGTTGTTGCATTAAAAGTAATGTAACTATGGAGTGGTGGCATTAAAAGTAAGGTAACTTTGGTGTGATGGCATTAAAAGAAATGTCATTATGGTGTGGTGGCATTAAAAGTAATGTAACTTTGGCGTGGTGGCATTAAAAGTAAGGTAACTTTGGTGTGGTGGCATTAAAAGTATAGTCACTATAGGGTGGTGGCATTAGAAGCAATGTGACTATATGGTGGTGGCATTAAAAGTAAGGTAACTATGGTGTGGTAGCATTAAAAGTAAGGTAACTATGGAGTGGTGGCATTAAAAGTAAGGTAACTATGGAGTGGTGGCAATAAAAGTAAGGTAACTATGGAGTGGTGGCATTAAAAGTAAGGTAACTATGGTGTGGTAGCTACAAAAGTAAGGTAACTATGGCGTGGTAGCATTAAATTATTCATTTCTTTTAATTTTTCTAAAATAAAAAATCTAGAATGATATTAATAATGTGTTAGCATTTTCTGAATGGTAATAGTTACGTAAAGGTAAGAGTTAGATTCAGTTAGATATATATATCTAGATAATAACATTTAAACATTTTGTCGTGGGTAGCGACATTTAATCCGTTCTAAATGACGCTGTCGTGGTAGATCTGAAATTATAGGGTTTATTTTAACTTCTAAACGATAAACGATTTTAAAAATACATGTTCCATTCTTCTTCTTCTTTTTTTTCTAGTGTAAAGTAACTAACTTATCTATTTGAATTGTCACGTTCAACGTTAACGCATTATTTCATTACTCAAAAATACCGCAGCACATGACAGCATTTATATTTAAAACTGCTTTTTGAAAAGAATATCGCGTTACTTTTGTCTGATCTGAGGTTCCAACCTGCAATTTACGAAACCAAATATTTTGCATAGAAAGACTTGATTAGAGCCCGAGATCGACTAGATACTTTTAGGACAATATGTGAAATTAGAGTAAGAAAGACCTTGGAAAGTCATAAACGATTAATGAATGAAATAATAATGATGAATAATAGCCATCATCACCATTGCTTCAATGGCACATCAGGCACAACAGATAATTATAATAATCTTGATGTCTTCAATGAACTTACACATCATGACATAGAAAATCAGGAGTTACTTCCCTTTTACCATCATTGATTTGATTCGTTTGGCTGGCAGGGTCTAGACCTAAAGATCACAGCGACTTTCACCGCCGTAATCTAGATTCCAGTACGTTATTATTATTATTTATTATTATTATTATTATTATTATTGTATATTTTATTTTATTTTATTTTTTATAGATTCTAGAGTGACAAAGTTTGCATGTTCGCTTCCCTAAAGTCTGGTCCGGTTTTTTCTTCCGTAACCCAGAAGTCTGAACTCCACGACGTATTCTAAAACTGTCCCTAACCCGGGCCGTGTCTGAACCAAAACACATTTTCATCGCTTACGTAACAGCTGTTACCAGAATGAATTTGATCTGTTTGTTTGTGTTCAAGACAATAAATTTTGTTATTGTCATTTTCGTCTTAAGCCTGTGGGATCATTTTTAACTATAAAAAGATCTCGTATATTATTACTGCATGTCTGGAAATAGAAATGTACATTTACAGACATAAGGTCATCTTGGTTGTGATATTTAAAGTTGTCAAAACACAAACAAAACGCTCAAATTTCCTTAAAAAGAAAATTATAAATATAATATTATTGAAACACGGTTTTTTGTACAGTATTTGTTTTGTAATTTTAGAATTTAAATGCACGTGTTAAGGGACCACTGCTTTCCAAGTTAATCAGATTCTCTCTCTCTCTCTCTCTCTCTCTCTCTCTCTCTCTATATATATATATATATATACATACATATATAATGAAAAAATATTACATTTAATTTTTTTCAAACCTGATTTAGTTGTATAAAAGTTTTCTTTTATATATTTGGTTTAACATGATAAGCATTTTGAAGTGACAGCAAAAAGATGTATAACAAAACAGGGGCGGACTCAATATTGTATGAAATTGGCGGGAGGAAGGTTGAGAATTTTAGCATGAGACATTGCGAGCTTCGAAAGCTCAAGCCTTTAGCGGCGAAAGGTCTCGATGCCGCTAAAAGCCCCCAGTGGGTCCAGCACAGAGCCTTGTTGGGAGTTACGCTCCCTACTGACAAAAATTGGATTTCTTTTAATAATTCCTGGGACCTTTCGATCACATTTCCCTCTCTCGAATTTTTCAAAGGGGGTGGATTGCAACCCAGTAACTCCCCCTTGAATCCGCCAATGCCAATGAAAACATTTTACAAAACAAGTAAGTTGTAACATTATTTATTCCAGTGTAGTAAGATTTGAGTAAACGTTCGTTTTATTTATATCGAGACGGTCAGTTCTTCGACGGTGGAAAAACCCGGATTTTCCGTAGACATCCACCGGCCTCCGACAGGCAACTGTCCGAGCTGGTGAGAGGCATTGTAATTTTAAAGTTTATTCTATAGGATGTCATAATAATAAAGTGATCTCTGACATAAATGTGGCATTATTTAATTGTTTTCCATAAAAACCCTCATAACATAAAGAATTGTATGAAAATAAATATTCAATGTCTTGTACATGTATATGTATCTTGTATTTTTCGTATCCTCAATCTTGTATCCAATGTCATGTGCAAAATTTAAATTTTTACAAAAAGAAATATCCAAAATTATTCCTTTTTGTAAAACGTTTAAAATTCTGCACATGACACTTGTATCCCGTATCTTGTATCTCGTACCATTAGCCTGTATCTTTTATCAATATCTTTTTTATTACCGTATCTCGTTCCTTTATCTTGTATCTTTTTCTGTATCCGTATTTTGTATCTCGTTTCTCTTATGATGTATCTTCGTTCGCATATCTCGAATCTTATATCCCGTATCTTTTATCATTCAAAAATGTTTTTAGTCTATTGGCATATAGCATTTTTGCATAAAATTTAACCGTACTTTGTATCTTGTATCAGTATCTTGTATCACGTATCAGTTTTTTTATATTAGTGTTAGGTATCACGTATTAATGTTTTGTGTCACGTATCAGTATCTTGTATCACGTATCAGTGTCTTGTATCACGTATCAGTTTTTTTATATTAGTGTTAGGTATCACGTATTAATGTTTTGTGTCACGTATCAGTATCTTGTATCACGTATCAGTGTCTTGTATCGCGTATCAGTTTTTTGGTATTAGTGTTAGGTATCACGTATAAGTGTTTTGTGTCACGTATCAGTATCTTGTATCACGTATCAGTGTCTTGTATCACGTATCAGGTTTTTTGGTATTAGTGTTAGGTATCACGTATTAGTGTTTTGTGTCACGTATCAGTATATTTTATTACGAGTTAGTATCATGTATCAGGTATAATGTATCTTGTATCACGTATCAGGTTTTTGGTATTAGTGTTAGGTATCACGTATTAGTGTTTGTGTCACGTATCAGTATCTTGTATCACGTATCAGTGTCTTGTATCGCGTATCAGTTTTTTGATATCAGTGATAGGTATCATGTATAAGTGTCTTGCGTCACGTATCAGTATATTGTATTACGAGTTAGTATCAGATACTATCTTGTATCAGGTACCATGTATCTTGTATCACGTATCAGTATGTTGCATCACGTATCATTATTTGGTATCGTGTATAAGTATTTTGTATCACTATCAGTATATTGTATCACAAGTCAGTTTCTTGTATCACGTATCAGTGTCTTGTATCAGTATCACGTATCAGTATATTTTATCACGTATCAGAATGTTGCATTACGTATCAGTATTTGGTATCACGTATCAGTCTTGTTTCTTTTATCTTATATGATCCCGTATATCTTTTGTATATTGTTTCGTGTATCTTATATCTTTTATTTGTATCTTGTATCGTGTATCCTGTATCTCTTACACGTACTAAGCTTCTCTGATTTGTCTTTTAGCACGCTCAAATAGATAATTGCTGATTGAATTTGATAAGATGACAGCACAGACTGAAGAAGGAAATTAATCAAATGTTCTAATACGCTGTAAATCATTACATATATAGATGATTTAATCTGTTGTCTAGACGTCTGTCAATAAAATACATTGTACTCTTACTCATGTCACGTGTTTACGTCAGCTCAATTTATAACGGAGTTCACCTGTGTAATAGTTTTTCACGCTCTTGTCATATACCATTTTTAAATGTATTTTATGATTTAATTTTTTTTTTTTTTTTAAAAAAAAAAAAAAGGTATATGGCACCGATTTTAAGAAGTTCTGTGATAGTGGGGGAAAGTGGAGTGCCTTCTGTAAGGAAACTGGCAATTTTTCGAATCCGGGCGTTGAAAGACACTGTGATACGCACGCGCTGTAGACTAATCGGCCAGTGGGGCCTGCCAATTTGCGACTTTCTATCTCGTAATTACGACTTACTACCTGGTAACTACTACTTACAATGACTCAGTATCTCGTAATTACGACTCACTATCTCGTATTGATCAACGACTTGCTATATTATAATTACGACTTACTATCTCGTATCAACGACTTGCTGTTTCATAATTACGACTTACTATCTCGTATCAACGACTTGCTATATTATAATTACGACTTACTATCTCGTATCAACGACTTGCTATTTCATAATTACGACTTACTATCTCGTATCAACGACTTGCTATTTCATAATTACGATTACTATCTCGTATCGATCAACGACTTGCTATATTATAATTACGACTTACTATCTCGTATCAACGACTTGCTGTTTCATAATTACGACTTACTATCTCGTATCAACGACTTGCTATATTATAATTACGACTTACTATCTCGTATCAACGACTTGCTATTTCATAATTACGACTTACTATCTCGTATCAACGACTTGCTATTTCATAATTACGATTACTATCTCGTATCAACGACTTGCTGTTTCATAATTACGACTTACTATCTCGTATCAACGACTCGCTATATTATAATTACGACTTACTATCTCGTATCAACGACTTGCTATTTCATAATTACGACTTACTATCTCGTATCAACGACTTGCTATTTCATAATTACGACTTATTATTTCGTATCAACGACTTGCTATTTCATAGTTACGATTACTATCTCGTATCAACGACTTGCTATTTCATAATTACGACTTACTATCTCGTATCAACGACTTGCTATTTCATAATTACGACTTACTATCTCGTATCAACGACTTGCTATTTCATAATTACGACTTACTATCTCGTATCAAAGACTTGTTATTTCATAATTACGACTTACTATCTCGTATCAACGATTTGCTATTTCATAATTACGATTACTATCTCGTATCAACGACTTGCTATTTCATAGTTACGATTACTATCTCGTATCAACGACTTACTATTTCATAATTACGATTACTATCTCGTATCAACGACTTGCTATTTCATAATTACGATAACTATCTTGTATCAACGACTTGCTATTTCATAATTACTATTACTATCGTAATTACGACTTGCTATCGCAATTACACATACTGTTAGTGTATTATTCGAGCATCAAGTTGACCCAGACTACGAGCTGCTAAGTCGTAATTACGAAATACACAATGTAGTTAGTTGCAGTTACGAAATAGTAATTGTTTTCTCTCATTAAATCAAATACCTAACGGAGCATACATTTTAATTCTAAAATATGTTTACATATAAAAATAAAATCATTTGCAGCTTTTTGAATTTTTATTTTGAAAAATTTAACTTGACCCCTAAATTTGCACACGATAACCACATGTTTTTTTTTTCCCTTTTTTTTATAAACCTTACTATTATAATCCCTCTAAACCTTGCATTATGTGTTTAACATAACAGAAATTCTTGATCCATGAAAGGCTTTCGGAACTTGATATTTGAAAATTTAACGTTTTACATTTTGTTTCATTTGGAAATGCTCCCTAGTAATTCCTGATAAACTGTTATTTAAGAGAACCATAAAACAATATCTAATTTACAAGTGTGGATGAGCAGGATGTGATCCGTTGTATATATCCTGTGTTAATGCACGTAGGTGATATGATCACGTGTCAATTATTTTAAAGCTGGTTAAACACGCGCCATTCTGAAAAATTACTCGTAACCCATATCAAATTCAAAAAATAAAAAGGATATATATTTTTTTTCTTTTGTTTTATTTGATATGGGTTACGAGTAATTTTTCATATATATTATATATAATTGTATCTGTGGTTATAACCATTACAAGAAGGAAAAACCTTTTGAATGGGCTCTGGTTATAACGACAAAAAATTATCAAAATTGTCTTTTCAATAGGCAAACAAACAGGACGAAATGTCAAAAATCTAAACGGGTAAGGAAGAAATGTCGAAATTCTAAACGGAAAAGGACGAAATGTCAAAAACTAAAGGGGAAAGGACGAAATAAATGAATTTCTTGCAGGAAAAGACGGAAAATGCCTTACGATTGCGTAGAAACGAAATAACTGTTTATCAAGTAAAAATAAAGAACAAAAACGAAAAAGCCTTGCAAACAGACGTACATATGAAACAATTAAACACGAATAAATATTACGCACCTTACAAATAAATGTAAATAAATCAAATCTAAATTTAAAAAAAATTGAAAAATTAACAAAATTCGCTCTGTAAAAATGGCAAAAATCTTCTTGCTACAACACCACGCAAAGCCTAAAAACATAAGCCACGCGCCTTATATGGACACATAAACAAAAAGGCATTCCTACCAAATTTAAATTTAAAAAAAGTAGAAAACCTCGCTATGCGAAAAAGGCTAAATATCGCTTTGCGAAAAGAAAATTATTTGAGAAGAGACAAAATACGCCACGCGAAAAAAGCATGACACAACAAAACGGCCACCATAATCAACGTATTTTTTTAGTACCATACCTTATCATATTTTTTATAAACCGGGTTTCTCTAGTCTTAGAATTACAATGGAAAGCGATTTTGGAATCAACATCATCATGGCGGAAACACTAAATTATTCGATCTAACAAATTCATAAATACAAGTTCGCATTTATGCATGTTCTATATGATATGTCACGTGATACATGATATAAATTTTATCGAGAACTTTATCTAATAAAACTCGAAGATGTAATTTACATTGCGTTAATACGAATAGAAACATTACTCTTAAATTTTACCCTTTTTATTTTTGTATTTCGCGTTATCTCTTTTAAACATTATCTGTATTTCATATTTGAATTTTTTTTAACGCGCGTTATTCCGTTTTCTTGCAAAGCTGTTGCCTTCATACTGACAATGAACACCATTTTAAAACAGTTCAATTGCTATATTTTCGTTAAATATTTTTAAAAATTGTTTTTATTAATTTTAAGAATAAAAAATTCCCATCTTTAACACATGCACATCGGGGGAGTCCGGTAGACGCAACAGTTGAATTTAATATCGAGAACGACACATTATTAATCCGCAATATTTTTAATGTGGGGTAACAACGGGGCGTTTTGGTTTGAAAAATTATAGTGTTATCAGGTATTTTGATGGTATTTTCTCGATTTTTCAGTAACATAATGAATTTTTGAGAATATTGGATATAAAATAATATAAAAATTGAATATCAACGATAAATGTGTTGTTATTTGTGGACTTTATTTCGGTCGAAAATCAGGTACACCTGTGTGGCCCCATTTCAATTTGCAAAGAAGTTTGGAGTAAAAGATTGCTGGCTTTATGTCGGAAGTGAAATTTGTGAATCTGAAACGGGAAGGAGGGAACTGTAGCTGAGGGATAATTTTCAATGGCCAAGCATGTTGGTTTCGAATATGCGAAATGTGAGTAGACATGGATTTACCGAAAGATTTTTTCTGGAATGTCGGCATTGTTAGGTTGAAATTCATTCTAACATTATGTGCCGAGCCTAATTTCTTTGATTTTACTTTGTAAAATTTCGTTAATGCGTTTTCAAGCTTGTCTCGAATATAAACAAAAGTGATTTGATAGCCATGTTTGTTTACCTATGGTAATGTAGTTCCAGGTTGTATGTATTCATACACGGAGTGACAAAATTTTTGGGCGTTCATTGTCAGTAATGAAGGCAACGGCTCTCAAGCTTGCATATATGGGAATTTCACAAGGGAAATGAAAAAAATATATATATATAAAATGAAGTTTTAAAAAAATCAAAATTGACAAAGGTACATGTATGCATCTCATAGAGAAAGTCCTTCAATGAAATTACTTACCTTTACCAAGAGTTGTCTCCCTTTTTGCTGTACAATTAACATGAAATGGTAATATTCTGCTATTTCTGCTATGCGAAAAAAGTTTCGTCTCGGATTAAATTTTCGCATTGTATTTATCGATATGTAAATTTATCTAAATCTTATGTTGATTGTGAAAAACTATCGAATTTATCTTAGGTGAAAAATTCATATTGGGACTTGATTTCATATTACGCATACAACTTTTGAGAATATCCCCTTGAGTATAAATATTTACGACAGCACAGTTATTTTCATGATGCGTCTGAATTTATAAACCTATTTTACGGCCGTTGCCCCCAACGACCTCATCCTTTCTTTCAATGCTGAGTAACAATAAACGTCGATAAAAATTTGGATGTCTGCCAAGTGTTGCAGAAGATATTTATTATGCTGTCACGTTTGACCATAACTATAACATATTTTGATTGCTAAGTAATTATATTGTATAATATTTGGCATAGTACCTTAATATTTGATATCAAATACTGATTAAGATTTGCGCTTTTTTGAACGCAGTCGGTGACACAATATAAATATTGTTTTAAGACTTTTTCAGGTGACGTTTACGGTTTCCGATTGGCGCGAATCTTCTGTAATCATGTTCATATTAAAATATCGTATATAGATTTTTCACTTGGTGACGTTTCGATTTAAGTCAAAGAATACATGTACGATACGTTTAAGATTTGCGCTAATGTCTTTCATCTCCTCACGCAATCAGTCACAAACTAAACCTATTGTCTAAGGACTTTTGTCTACTGTTAACGTTTGTTATCGGTGTGAATCTCCTGTTATCACGTATGTTGAATTTCGGGGTTCGAATCCCACCCGGGTTTGACCAATCCTTGCAAATTGGTAGCGACTGTTTTTTCACCAAGCACTCGGTATTTAGAAATGAAAGTCACGGGGTCCTTCGGAGGAGACCTAAAAAACCGATGCCCCGTGTCACGACAGGCGTGGCACGTTAAAGAACCCTCCCTGCACATACCGTGAGCGCACAGCAAAGGTAACAATTTCTGCCACTTCCTCAATAGCTGGTGACGTGTCAATGTAAGCGAAATATTCTTGACTGCGACGCTAAAATCAATCTTCAACGGTTGTCACGTAACGGAATCAATAACACATTATTTTGAACGGTTTTGGCGATGTTTGGTACAAGTCAAATCGTCGCCAACCCCAACACCAACCACACCCCCCCCCCCCGTTTTTTTTTTTTTTTGGGGGGGGTATTAAAATTAATTATCACTTTTCAAATTTCTAGCTGCTTCGATCTCAAAAGTTTTTTTTTTTTTTTTTTTTTTTTTTTTTTAGGGGGGGGGGGGTTGGCAAGCGAGCTGTAGATTGAGTGTTTTAACTTACAATGGAATAAAAAAAGGTAAGTGTAATGATGAAGATTTTTTTTAAATAACTAACGATTACCGAGTTTTAAACCCCGATTTACTTCAAGATGCATGAGGTCAACAACAGCCATTGATATGCAAAAAGGTGATAACTAAATAGGCACGTTTTTTTTGTATAAGTGCTAATATACTCATCCCAACATTATGTATTGTTAAAAGTCAATAATCAAATAAGCACGCCTTGCCAAGTTCGCTAATTAATGACAACAACCCTGTGTTACGAAAAGATGTGATAATCAAATGTTTACCAAGGGCGATAATTACATGACCTATTACGTCAACGGATATTTATACTTACGTGTTAATCAAATCTACACGGAAACTAGGTGGGTGAAGTGACAGGAAGTATTGGTATCCATGGTAGCCACATAAACTGACTCGTAACCAATCATTATATAGCAAGTCTAACTGAATCAATTTGATAAAATTGTAATTAAAAAGAATCAACAAAATGTCAGCAACAAAAAAAAAAAAGAAAAAAAAAAGAAGACTTTTAACAATAAACAAAATTTAATGTACCTAGTTCAACTTAATATAATAATAATAATAATAATAATGTTAGTAATAAATAATAATGATGTGGGTGATATTCAAAAATGATGGTGACAATGATGATTTCGATGTTGTTAAGGATGATGATGACGATGTGAAAATGATGATGGTGATGGTGATTGTAATGATGATGACGATGATGATGATGATGTTAATGATGATGGTGTTGGTGATGATGATGATGATGATGATGACTTAACAATTCAAAAAACCCTTATAAAATGTTGAATCTAGCTTATTAAATGTGCGCCTTTACATTTATGATATAAAACATTTTAATGAATCTTTGCTGATTTCGGCCATTGGTTTCATATATAATAAGTAAATTTTCTTATTATAGAACTAACGTAACATTAACATTTCTGAAATTTTGAGGCGACCCCTGGTTACAAAAAACATATTTGTGTGCATTTAAATCTTTAATTACCTTCGTCTTGGTATATTTTCTTTAAAAAAGTTAAACGTGCGTAGAATTTATAATGAATTTTGATTGATGTTAGTTTTAATAACTACTTGAAATTAATAATCAAATTTCTTTATAATTATATATGTTTTTAATGTTGGTTCATTGACTTTTTAAAAGTTATATATATATTTTTTTTCTGGTTATATAAGGATAATTAATGTTTATTTAAAAACGTGACATGCGTAAATTACATACCTCCACAAATCATGTTTACGATGTATTTTGAATTTCTCTAGCCTTAACTCTATAATGTTAATAAAAAGGCAATCTATCTTTGTTTGTGCGAATGATATTTTACACAAATTTAAAAAGTTAAAATGAATTCATAATTTTTATATGAAAATGTAGATAGATGTGTACGACGTCGTCCAAAAACTGATGACAAAGAAATATATTTATAAAACACGAGAGACTATAACACACAACAAATTTCAGTTCAAGACTAACTAAAACATTGCAGGCATGCGCATACGACTCTCAACTTTCTGATGCATACTAAACGCAATTTACAACGAGTCGTCAACTTAGTGGAAAAAAGTTATCATCTTAACGGTCCATTACACACAACACAAATCACTTCGGTAACTCAGAGCGTCCGAGTGGAGAGCGGAATGACTTAGGTTCGAACCCCGGCCGGGACATACATCAGACTTTAAAAATTTAAGATACCGCTGCCTCGCTTTACGCTCGGCTTTAAGTAGACAGGATACTTCATTCTATTCTATTCAATAACCATGAACATGCTTATAACTGGCATATAAGGCTACATGTAGTGGCCACCAAACAAGGATTATTGCCGGAGAGATTGATTGAATACGATCTTATCACCAGAGGCGTGTTCACCAGATTGGGTGCTTTCCACTATGCCGCTTGCGCAAACAATTTTAATACCTATTGAACGGACGCGGCAAAAACATTGAATTCAAGTCAGCTATATGCTTTAATCTCTTTCATATTTGGACACGGACTGGATAAAAATGCCAAAATGGTCATCTGTACACGAGTTTTGACTTATCCTATCATTGAAATCCGCTCTAGAAAGAAACAATTAACATTTAAATACATGTTGGTTTCAGAATTATTAAAAACATTTTTACAAACTTTATCCGCGGAGCGCCATCTTGAATCTATTGCGAAGAACCATACGATTGTG
This sequence comes from Tegillarca granosa, assembly GCA_029721355.1. NCBI lineage: Eukaryota > Metazoa > Mollusca > Bivalvia > Arcoida > Arcidae > Tegillarca > Tegillarca granosa. The sequence continues at coordinate 25,782,239 of CM056602.1, read as the reverse complement.
ACAGCGATCGGTCGCGTTAGCTTGCGTGAACATTCGCTGTTGATCGGTATGTTCACCAAAGCCGAAACATATATACGTACTCTTGAACGGGCCCCTAGACTAGGTCCAACAGTCCAACAGTAATTCACTCGAAATGAAACGTCACCAGTACGAACAGTTTTTTTTTTTTTTTTTTTTTTTTTTTTTTTTTTGGTTTTGTTCGGAAAGTCCTAACAAACAAAGCAAGTGTAACTAGTTCGAAAATTTGATTTGATAAATGTTAAAATGCATATTTTTGAGAATGCAATGACCTGTCGTTTGCCCTTTTTAAATATTTTATTTTCGTGATGCCTTGCGAATAAATCATATATACTGTTATTTACCAGTTCTGAGTTCACATACTTTTGTCATGTTTTAGTGAGGTTAGTAACCTGGTATGTTTCATGCTTAAAATTTGATATGATATACGAGTGGTTCGGTGTCAAAATTACACACCATGTCCGTTTTCCGTGTTTAATAGAGTGGAGTTTGGATTGGTTAAATAATGTTCGTACGACCAAGTCAGAATTCTTTCGCTTATTTTATATACCTATTGTCATATACTGTTTTTTGAACGCATTGAATGATATTTTTTAGAAAAAAGGTATATGACACTTATATGGTGGCGGTCAGATCTGGGAAGCCGGATTTATCTGGAAATTCCGAAGATAACCCACTAATATTTAGTTTGTTAACTGGAAAACTCTTTTTTATACATGTAACTGACTAGTATCTGTTCAAAATGGGATTCAAACCTAAGCGGATAGAAGCACCGTGGTCCGTAAGGCCACTTTGACCCCGATTAGCCACCTATATCCTGTTAATAAAGAATTATCTAAAATTTCAGTTCTCCATACATAAACATATAATTTGAACATGGTCCCTAGAAATATGAACTAAAAAAGACACGCAATATCCATCCATTAACAGAGGATAATTACTTATACGCCCTTTTCACGTTTCTAGTCGTGAAGTCAGTTAACCACGTGGTCTGATGTTTGATTTCAATATGATTGAGTCCATGCCAATAACCAACTATTTCCGCCTTCTTTGTTAGATGAGAAATACATTTTTACCATAATGTGAATTTAGGACCTTTTAAGACTAACCAATGAACTTGCTTGTAGCATCTTTGGATTCTTTATGACTTACCAATGAACTGGCTTGTAGCTGCTTTGGATTCTTTAGGAGTAACAAATGAACTGGCTTGTAGTTGCTTTGGATTCTTTAGGAGTAACCGGTAAACTGGCTTGTAGCTGCTTTGGAATTTTTAGGAGTAACCAATCAATTGGCGTGTAGCTGCTTTGGATTCTTCAGGAGTAACCAGTGAACTGGCTTGTGGCTGCTTTGGATTCTTTAGGAGTAACCAGTGAACTGGCTTTGTAGCTGCTTTGGATTCTTCAGGAGTAACCAATAAACTGGCTTGTAGCTGCTTTGGATTCTTTAGGAGTAACCAGTGAACTGGCTTGTAGCTGCTTTGGATTCTTCAGGAGTAACCAATAAACTGGCTTGTAGCTGCTTTGGATTCTTTAGGAGTAACCAGTGAACTGGCTTGTAGCTGCTTTGGATTCTTTAGGAGTAACCAGTGAACGTACTTTTATCAAGTCATTGATCCTGTTTGTTTTTCTGTAATTTCAAAAAGTATGTGATCGATGACTGATTCATAAATAATGCAGTATTGTCTTGACTTCAGGCGACTTACTAAAAGTTTTCACATTTTTTAGACATAACTGCAACCAAGTTCTCGAAAAACATCCAAAAATGGCGTCAGTTAAACGCAACATTATTAAGAGTACTGTTGACATTTTCAATTCGAAATTTGATCAGAGATTTATATATGAAAAGCCAGACAAAACGGATTTCAAGCCGACATAATCGATATCTAAATCGTTAACCGTATACCTTTTTGGTATGCACATCATAACAGATTAGAACTTTCATAGATAGATATATTATAGGTAAATAAATAAAAGAAAATACTGGTTCTTTATGATGTATGTATTGTATTCAGCATCTCTATAATATATATATATATATATATATATATATATATATTATGTAGTGTGTGTGTGTGTGTGTGTGTGTGTGTGTGTGTGTGTGTGAGATATACAACGAAGAATTGATTATTGTCTGTCCGTTTTTCGTTTTAACGTAATGACGTCATACACATTCTATTCATGGCAGGAGCTCCGTGTTGTATTTTATTTTACGTGAAAACATAATATACTTGCCAAAAATAAAATGTAAATAGATAATTTAGATCGTCTTTTATTTACTATGAGACACAAAAAAGATTTTGAATTTATTTTTAGATCATTTGGAGTGCTTATAAATGGTTTTTTATTACTAACTTCCTTGTCGAATTTATAGACAAGTGTCCACTTGTCTATAAAATGAAATGTGATCATAAATAAATTATCACAAATTAATTTTATAAGTACTGTAATATTCCAATTATAGCGTAACTTTGAGTATTAAAAAAGTTTTTTAGTGTATCGTTTTTAAAATGGTAATGATACATAAAACATTTAAAATCGCGTATGCGCAAAAGATGGAACAGCTACAAACGTAACGTTAAAGAAGAAGCGATGGCATCGATGACGTAATTGTTCCCACGAATTTACTGTGTGATTTTTATCTTTAAAACAGAACAACAACAACAACAACAACAATAATAATTATAATAAAATAATAATAATAATAATAATAATAATAATAAAATAAAAACAATTAAAAAAAATAATATAAGTAAATAAATAAATAACTGCACATGACTCTTCGATAAATCAAAGTAATATTTTTTTTAGTTTTTTTTAATTTAATTTTTATTATCTCTTTTTTTTCACTTCTGCTTTATAATTACACAACGCAATTCTTGTATTATGCACTTGTGATAATTTTAAATAACTTAACCCGCATTAATCATTCTCGTTTAACACAAATTCATCATCCGTTTAACCGCCCCATCTGTTATACTAGTAACAGTAACAGCATAATATATGTGCAATACCGGATATACATTTGTTTACAATAAGTACTTGTGTGTAATACGAACATAATGTTGTTTACAAGTAAGCTTCTTAATCTTTTACAACTATGTTATAATGGCATATGATGAAACTCGTCTCACATTAATTGGTTATAACAGACATAATTTTGTCTGAGCTGCGTAGTTAAGTTGAGTGAGTTGAGAAATCGTGTTTTTAAACGTCCCAGTCAATAATATTTCACTTATATCGAGACATCGCCAGCTATAGACGAAATCGCAGAAGTTTTGCCAGTATGTTCACATCATTTGCAATGAGCTTGTGAAATAAATTGTCCATGTATGTTCACATCATTTGTAATGAGCTTGTGAAATAAATTGTCCATGTATGTTCACATCATTTGCAATGAGCTTGTGAAATAAATTGTCCATGTATGTTCACATCATTTGTAATGAGCTTGTGAAATAAATTGTCCATGTATGTTCACATCATTTGTAATGAGCTTGTGAAATAAATTGTCCATGTATGTTCACATCATTTGTAATGAGCTTGTGAAATAAATTGTCCATGTATGTTCACATCATTTGCAATGAGCTTGTGAAATAAATTGTCCATGTATGTTCACATCATTTGTAATGAGCTTGTGAAATAAATTGTCCATGTATGTTCACATCATTTGTAATGAGCTTGTGAAATAAATTGTCCATGTATGTTCACATCATTTGTAATGAGCTTGTGAAATAAATTGTCCATGTATGTTCACATCATTTGTAATGAGCTTGTGAAATAAATTGTCCATGTATGTTCACATCATTGCAATGAGCTTGTGAAATAAATTGTCCATGTATGTTCACATCATTTGTAATGAGCTTGTGAAATAAATTGTCCATGTATGTTCACATCATTTGTAATGAGCTTGTGAAATAAATGGTCAATAAACACATCATTTGTAATAAGCTTTAAAAATAAATGGTCAATGCACAAATTATTTGTAATGAGTTTGTAAAATAAATTGTCAAAGAAAACATCATGTCCAAAAATGTTATTCCGGATTTCGAATTTTGTAAAATAAATTGTCAAATAAAACATCATTTGTAATGAGCTTGTAAAATAAATTGTCCATGTACACATCATTTGTAATGAGCTTGTAAAAAAATTATCCATGTACACGTCATTTGTATTAGGTTTGTAAAATAAATTGTCAAAGATCACATCATTTAAAATGAGCTTGTAAAATAAAGGTTATTGTACTTTTTTAACAAATTAATTTTTTAACAATATAGTATAAAAAATGTTTTAATTTATTTTTGTCCCATTAACGCATTCTGGAATAAATGGCTTAATCAAAAGACATGTCACAGGTGATTTTTATGGTTTCTCATTTACATTAAATTGTATGTAATAATCTGGGGATGTGAGGTAACAACTAAGGAGCTATCATAAGCGGCGGACTCGATCACATGTACTTAAAAGAGAATCACACAATGCAAAAACAATCGACCAATTGTAATCATACTGTCATGAGCAGAATTTAGATTTTTTCCAGAATTTTGAATATTTTTTGTAAAAATTCAAAATTCTGAATATGACAATACTTAAACTAAAGTCTTTATAATTTCTTCTTTGATTAAATAAAGACCGTTGATTGAAAGGCTAGAATGTATAACGAAAACACAAAAAGTCCCAGCCGATTTGACATTTCCTGATTTTTTTTTATTTTCAAGGGGTCATAACTCTAGATATTTTCGAAACTCGAACTTAAACTATATTTCATCGAAACAGATATCTATGAAATATAATTTAGTTATCTCAATGAAAAAGAGGCAAAAAGTGCAGAATTTTTTATGACGGAATGACAGAATGACGATAAGACTGCATAGTGTTACACTACATGCATGCTAAATTTTCTTAGTGGGACATAAAATTAACATAATTATATTTCATTTGTTTTTTGTAAATAAGCAAAAAGTTTTTAATGTCTTTTTAAAAAAAATTTAATTCTATTTAATTTTTTTAGGCTTTTGTGTGAAATTTATAACAAGTTTTTATTTGTTGCATTTAAGTCTGACTTATTTTTTTTTTCAAGTGCATATTCTATATCCTTGTAACTTAATACTTATGACATGTAGTGCATGTTAATCGACTAACTTTAAATATACGTCTTAAATAAGTACTTTTTTTTAAAAAAAGCATTCAAATGACTCATTGAAATTATTGTCACGAGCACGTAATACTTTACGGACTTCTTTAACCTTTTGAGGTAAAATTTTTATGTGCTTCCTTCATGTTTGTACGGAAACCCTTAGGTGACAAGTGCAAAAAGTTGTTCCGGATTTTCGAAATAGTATTTCGAATTTTATGTGCTTTCTTGGTGTTTGTATGGACCCTCTTAGGTGACATGTGCAAAAAAAAAGTTATTCCTTATTTTCGAAGTATATCTTCTGATTCGTAATAGTTTTTTTTCTCGATTTTTCGAAATATAATTTCGAACTTTCGAATACTTTATATTTGCATTGGCTATTTCGTACATCCAAGATGAAATTTCTAAGGATAAATTGATCATTTTAGAATATAAAGAGAGGCGTGGCAAGGAGTGGTAGATACAACATTGCAGAGGACAGAGTATCAACTGCTTCACCTGGTGCCAGGATAATAAACTGCAGGAATAGTATGCATTGTTACATGTCAGTTGAAGTTTTTAGCACACATGTAACAACTGCGATTTTTTTTTTCAAAACTACGAAATAATGATTGCAAGTTTACGGAAAAATTGCAATACATGTATATAAAATCGCTATTATTAAAATACAATATACTATTTCAAAATACGAAAAACTGTTGAGAATATACAACATACTATTTCGAAAATTCGCAATAACTTTTCAAACATTTCAAATGCTAATTTGAAAACACGAACTCTTTTGTAAATTTGTATACGAAATACTTTTCGGAAATAAGGAATTTAATATTTCCATCTATGTTCCCTTTACGAACTCCGTATGCTTGCCATATACAGCCAAGTTTTTGTGGAAAAATAAATTCTGCTTTTCATTGACATTAGATTGTTAGATGAGTTTAAAAGTTATTTTGGAAGTATTTATTTACTTTAAAAAATGGTTATTTTTAAAAGAACATTAAGTGCATAATTTTAATTTAATAATTCACGAAACAATTTGTATTTAATATGAAAAATAATTTGGAGAATAATATTTTAAATCAATATGGGGTTTTTGGAATTTTGAGAAATTAACGTAAACTCACGCGATCGTTATGTACGTTGTACTCCAAATCAACTACTTAACAATAGCAACGCTAAACGTGAAAGGCGAGGCTTCTATCTCGTTATATTTCATCGGCTAATCATCATTGTTTGTTGATGACAGTTCCAACGCATAGGAAATTTTATTTCAATTAGGCCTATAAAAAATCAAGAAAAACTATACAAAACATTGTTTTATGTTTTAGTTTAAGTGTTAAAAATTACGCGCGTTATGAAGTGTAATACCTTTTTTCATGTTATGACTCAATAAACTTGTTAAAAACACAAGTTATTCCTTATATACATGTATTTTTTAAAGATAAAACTAGAGAAACCAAATTTCACATAAGATTTTTTCTCCTATCATCGGTGCCGGAGAAGAGGATTTTTTAAGTTTTTTTTTTTTACCCATAGGTCACCTTGACCTAGTTTTGGGAGCCATGACAATGTCACGAACAAATCTGAATTGCACCGACCCATATATGCATCTGACCAAGTTTCATTGAAATCTACCCTATAGTTTCAGAGAAGAAGTCGAAAATGTATTTTAAGTTTACAGACGGGCGGACGGACGGACGGACGACTGACGATTTCGGATCGCAATAGCTCACATGAGCCAGAGGCTCAGGTGAGCTAATTAGGTAAATTAAAACTGCAAACTCATCAATATTTATTTACGGCTCATGTATTAATTATGTACAACAAATTGTTTATTTACTTATGATTGCTCTGTTACTAGATTTAGAAGTCATTATGTCATTTTCGCTTCCCTCACGCGATAATGTATTTAATTTCTTTTTAAATTAAGTAGAAAAACAACTTAGAAAGACGCCTACACATGCATTTAGGAAAATACATGTTTATAGAAAGAAACTGATAGTTGTTTATCATTAAAACAACAACAAAAGTTCAAATGGCACAGAATTTAAAACAAACAACTAAAACGTGACTTTAAAAATCATTTACGGAATAAATACAATAGAAGCCTTTATTAATTATCACTGTAGCAGTTAAAAATCGAGCACTTCACAGTTCCACTGCGGAAGCTTAGTTGGCTCGCTCCGTAAGTGGAAGGTCGTGGATTCGAACCTCGGCCGGGTCTGACCCAAGACTTGAAAGTGGGTAGTGACTGTTCTTTCGCACTCAAGCACTCGGCATTATGGGATGAAAGTCACGGTTCTTTTGGATGGGAACTTAAAATAAACGAGGTCCCGTGTCACGGCAGGTGTAAGCCCTGCTGTAAAATGCCATCAGCGCAAGGCAAAGGCAAAATTTCTGCACTTTCGCCTATAGCTGGCGACGTCTCGATAAGTTAAATATTTTTGACTGAGACGTTCAACACCATTACTCAACTCAACTCGAGCGCTTCACAGCATTTTCTTTAATATCACAGGGTACTCAGTTGGTAGAGTGCTCGCGTTGTATGTGGAATATTGAGGGTTGAACCCGGTTCTTTGGCCAAGACTTGAAAATTGGTAGTGACTGTTCTTTCGCCAAGCATTTGGCATTTACAAATAAAAATAACGGGTTCCTTCGGACGAGACCCTAAATACTGTTGCAAGCGTGGCACGTTAAAGAACACTCCCTGTACATTGCCTTAGCGCACTGCAAAATTTTAAATACTGCCACTTCATCTACGCCGATGACGTCTCGATACAAGTAAAATATTCTTGACTGGGACGTAAAAATCTATTAAATGAATTCAAAATCAAAAAGATATATATGGCATTCTCTTAAGCCGGTGTTTATATATATATATATATATATATATATATATATATATATATATATATATATATATATATTTAAAGGTAGTGTATAACATTAAAAAGAGACCAATATAGGAATAAGGCGTCCAATTCCAATGAAACATCACAAATGATTGGTTAATTGAATAAAAGCCAATATAGAATGAAACATAACAAATAATTGGCTTATTATCAACATTCCTTCTTCTTCCGGAAACGTACGTCCTATCCTCTCCTGGAGGAGATAAAGGTCAAATTACTTGATTTATGATCTTTAGTGAATCAACATTGAATATTTATTGAAACGGGATTTAAAGATACAAAAAAAAAAAAAAAAAAAAAAAAAAAAAAAAAAAAAAAAAAAAAATCAGTCGAATAGCTTCACAAACTTGAAGATATGCTCAGTGGTTTTCAGTGGTTTATAATTAACACGTCCGCCTCTAGAGAGGAGAACGTGATTCGAACATGTACACAAGATTTTATCTTCTCCGACCGCCGGTCGTCATAAGGAGGTTAGGATATCGTCTGGTTAATTCCGTACCCTGACAATAATGTTACCGGAAAATGATATGCTTTTCGAAGCATGCTAGCACCTTAACGAAAAGTCACCTGGAGTGCGTGTTAGAACAAAGCAGGTCAAAATACACACTCGTACCGTGAATTATGAAACTTGTAATCGCTACAGCTTCAAAAACTTGATGTTGTCACGAAAACCCGAAAAAATGCTGATGAAACATTTAAACCAAACCGCTTAACCAAGATTACCAGTTAGCAATCTGCCTGTATATTATCCCCAGTGAGTCCATACTTATTTGCTATTTAGCTATAGATCGTTTTTCAAATTAATTTTTTGTTTACGTAACGATCATCCATTATTACAATACTTAATCGATTTTGGAAACTTGCCAATGATGTAACCTACATTCCGACTTTGATCAATAGCATGATGATCACGTTTATACGATGTAAATTGAGATTTGATATGTAATGAACAAATGTTACAGTGTTGTTATTTGAGATCAAATGTTTGATGTTTGAAGCAGCCTTGAAGAGTTTTAATTATGTTACATTCAACATAATTATAATAATCATTATCTGAATTGCTTTTAAAACTATTCATCATAGTTTTTGTGCAGCATATTTTATGAAAAAATAAATTACAAAGCATGAAAATAAGCTGATAGGAGAAATATTCATTTAAATAGTGAATTTTACAAAGAACAAAATTGTGTTGCTAAATCAAGTACTTTTGCAACAAACAGACCAGCCAAGAACTTAATATAACACACACACACACACACACACACACACACACACACACACACACACACACACACGAAACAAAATAAAATGCCTTTTGTTTATCTCATGTGACCTGTACAACTTCCGTTTTCAAAATTAATAGACATAAGTAGAAAATGCGTTAAATAACATATCTTAGTAAAAAAGCATTTGACGTAATCAATGGCAACGTCTGTACTATGACGTCTAATTCTGGGGAACACTTTTGAATCCAAAAACAAAATTTGGAACAAGATTTTCAGGTAGCTTAAAGAGGAATGTTTAGATCATGCCGGATACAGTCCGACCACGGTTACAAAATTCGATTAAATGCCTGTTACAGCCAGTCTACTAAATGCTTGGAATTGCCAATGCAGACGCTTGACGAGAACAAAATTGCTGCCATTGCTTCGTTTTGTCATCTCAGTGACTTGAATGGTTGTCTATTTGTAAAAAAGCACAATTCAAAGCTATTACTTAAAATAAGCCGATATATTTAATTAATAATTTATTTAAGCTATCTTATAAAATACTGATTAGTTTTAGTTAGTCATTTCCCCTTCCAGTACCTTTTTGATGGAGATATGATATGCATTGTTTATTTCTTAATAAATCAGTGTTTCCCGGTGACAGTTTAATATTCAGTCACTAGCTATTTTTAAATGTTGTATATAAAAAAGATGAACTATGTTTTTCTTAGAGTCATTTACCCTTAAAATGCATAACGTGTATAAATTTATCTATTTTTTTAGATCCCACGTTTAACGATTTTGCATTTCTGCTAGACTTATAACATGCGATATGAAATCATTAAATCAAAGTCCCTAAAGCCTTGCAGATAGGCATTAAAGTTATACGATATTTTATTGGATAGAAAACAAATATCTGTCGACTTCCTGGTTTCCTGCAATATATTTCTGGTTTCCTGCAATATACTAAGCGTATTAAATATGGCTCATCTTTCTTGTAATGGCGGACATCCTGGTCGAATCTGGTCGATATAAGATCGTTAGAGCAATCCATTTAATGGATTATCTTTGACAAATGTGTTTACGTTGACACAAGATTTGTTTGATTTTAAACTAATATACGTGTGTCTCCAAGTTATAATCAAATACAATTTTATATAGTAAAACGTAATTAATAAAATGTTTAGGTGTACAAAAGCTTAGTTTAAACATATTTTATTGTTCTAAATTAACAATTTTAAATGTATAGTAAGGAAAAAAAATATAAGGAGGATTCTGGAACAAGAGATAACCGCTTATTATGAAAGCTTATAACATCTGATGTTGTTTTTGGTGCCAAAATATTCAAACGTGTAATTAGAGATGTATTTTGAATGCTTATGACATAGAATAAAATTAAAGAAGGTGTCCTTTCCTTAAAATAGATAGTTTTTTTTGAATTCACTAGTTTTAAAAATCGACAACATGTTATATGTTAGATATTGCTTGATGCTTGAACCAAACCATTCGTGGTTGTAGAGGTGACAAATAAAAATGATTTTACTTCATTTGCTTATTTGCTTATTAGCTCACTTACTTTTTAAAAATTGTAGATTCAGTCAATGCTGTTGCGATAACTTGATTCTTCAAGTCTCTTACTGCGCATGCGTCTTAAAATTTTCACATTTGCATATGCATTCACACGAATCACCGGACTTCTTGGTATGAACGTAGGCAACACATTTCATATTTCACATCATTTCATTTGCAAAACTGATAAATAAATGACAATAGTCGATAGGCTTTGTGTGTGCCTTACGACAGAATGAGTGGTATGGAGTGATGACATTTTAAGCTAATGTCATCTTTCACTATTGTTAAGCTAAGACGGTCATTCTTATGGAGAAACCTCAGAAAACCCACCGTAATTCGACAAATGGAATGACAAACTGTCTCAAAGTAGGATCTGACCCGGGAATGGTTCAAATGTAAACGTTGAGAGGACACCGTAATCCAACCATCCACTCCCCAAACAGATGAGAGGCGCTTTAGAGTCAGTGATGAGTTCCACTTCACAAATCCAGCGTAAATTTAGAAATTTGTACTCTCTCTCTCTCTCTCTCTCTCTCTCTCTCTCTCTCTCTCTCTCTCTCTCTCTCTCTATATATATATATATATATATATATCCCAAAGGGGGATATAAAATAAGCCAGTTTGAACTTGTTCGATTTGTAAGGACATTTGCGTCAAAGCAGTACACAAGAATATTCAATAATCATCATAGAAATGGTCGCTACATCCTCAATAAACGAAGAGGCGTACGTACACCTGTTAAATGCCACGAGTTTGGTTATCGTGGCTAGCAGGTTTTACCAAATAAACAACCACCCTTCAAACATTCACTCTTTAATAATGACTTGTCATTTTTGAGAAAATATTTTTTTTAATTTTTTGTTATTTTAGAGCATCGGAACTTAAATTTGTAAATACATGTACATTGTTGGACAATACAAAAGAGCTTATTTTAAATTGTAAAATGAAAGTGTTGATGGTTTTGTTTGACCTTACGTATGTAATCTGTTTGTTGTTAGACCACTAGTTTGTTTGTTGGTTGTATTGCTTTCATCTAACATTACATCAACATTTTTTAGCTTTTTGTGGCGAAATCACTTTTATTTACATGTATTTCTAAGAATAATCTGATAATCTGAAAGCAAGTTTATGTTTTCGTAAGGTGTACGGCTGTGTATTATGATCTGTCTTGTACTAGCGTGCTTTCGGGGCGACTTTTGGTGAGAAGCTCAACGAATTGGTATGCCACAATCAAGCAACACACTCCTAAAGTCACCTTAAACCGACACCAGTCGAACTCTCTTCTCTTAATGGCGAGCGTCAGGCTTTAAACGTTTTTATATGTTTCGGCAGGGGTTTGAACCAACAACTTCCTACTTTTGAAGCGAACGTTCTACCACTGCTTAATTAGTCACTTAGGCGGTAGATTGTTGAAAGGCTGCTAGTTTGTGGATAGCCAGTGGTCATTAAATTGTTGATAGATCAAAATATTGTTGATAGATAGTTGTGTGGAAAATGCTCACCTGGCTGTATTCATTAAAATTTTGATTTGATGAAACCATAAAGAAATCTTAACTGGCTCAGAAATTGAAACTCAAGCAATACATTAAGATTAATTAGCTCTATTTCCGAGCAGATTTCATTCAGCTTCAGCTTTCTGTTTTTCTCAGATATTTTTGTTTCGTTCAAAAACGCAAAATAGCAAGCCATATGGTCGTCTTTACCCAAACTGATTGTGCTTTAATTCTTTCTACTTTTTTATTTGTAAAAGATATGCGTTTGATAAATGGTCTCATCATTGGACAACCACAGACAGTTTGAAGATTTAGAATGGATGACCTTCACCTTGAATAGATGACCTTAACCAAGGTGAAGAATCAATAGTGGAACACAATCTTTCGTAGTAAATTTGCTACATGTACATTTGTATGCTTTGCTTTTTAAGAACAAAAAAAAAAATAATAACAACTAAATAAATAAATAAATAAGAAACAAAATAAACAGTTAACATTTTATTGCAAATAAAAACTTCCAGCAAGTTTCTATCACAAACATTCATCACATATCATATTATCTCTCTACAACGTGAAACAAAATGGATAACATCGGATGTGTAATGCAATAAACAACGATTAAATCCAACAAAAAGTAATAATGGCACGTTTTTCTGTGAAGGGATAATCTCAAAATTGTAATTATACGTAAATAAGAAATCTACAAAAGAAAAGGGAAAAAATCACGATAATGGTTATCATGATTTTTTAAAATGATGCATTCAAAAGAAGTCATGTTGTTTTTAGCAATGCATTTTTGCACAAGATTGTTTTAATGAAGCACATGACGTAATTGTTAAAAGATGAAAAAGAATTGTGGAGAGATTACAATACAGTCTGAATGTATAAATTATAATCAGCGCAGAGATCTATTACTAAGATGATTGACTACGTCTTCTCCGTTAGCTTATTGATCATAAAAAGAACAAAGTTTGATTAAAAAATAGAATAAGTTAAAAATACATTTCATAATTTTAAATTTTTTTTTTAGGAAACGTCGGTGAAAGCTTGATTTGTAAACCTTGGCCTAGATTTGATGTTACAAAAAATGTTCATATTTTAATTTTTGGCAAAAATTTTAAGGCAAAAACCACACACGGAATTTTGATTGTCTGAAATTTAAATTTTTTTGCAAGCTGACAAGTTATTTCTTTGAATGTATAAAGCACAAGGTGAAAATATTTTTGATGGCAGAATATAAATTATTCAACAGTTGTTTTTTGAAAAAAAATCATTGTTTTTATATATACCGTAAAAAAAACAAATGAAGAAAAAATTACGTTTAAAATACCACGAAACATTACAGGAATAAAATTTATGGCAGACGAAAATCTGAAAATTGTGGCGACACTGTGCCCCTGAAGAAGAAAAACACGTCACTTCAGTGACCTGTATCACGAAATGTCGATTTAAAATTGATCACAAAAAACAATTTGGTGGTCACGTGGTAGTTTACACATTGGCCTTGAAAATGATTTCTACTAAAACTAAAATTACCATATTATCTAAAACGGCATATATTTATCATTATTCCAGATTTGTATTTCAAAAATTTATCAGTATCTAATAAAACTTTCTATTGAAAAAAATGAACGTATAGCATTTTGCGGAGAACGGTAACGATTGGCTGCTCTATTTATTACGTGTATATTTTAAGTTTTCTTGGAAAAAAATTTGATAGATGAATTTTTTAAACCCTTTTCTTAGAAATTAAACAAAATGTGCTACAATATGATCAATTTATTTGACAATGTCATGTAATTAATGACGTTTAAGATTTAATAAAATGTCTTTATATCCTACTGTCATTAAATTTTTAACATTTCCAAATCTTGAAACTTAATTTTATAATTTGATCAATTAGAAATAAATTTGTGAAGGCCTACTGAGCGTGTTTTTTTTAATGAAAATGTCAATATGATTGTTTTTTCCTCTAATGGTACCAACTACGAATACTAGTTTTCATAAAACAATGTATTTTGAAATTCAAAAATATAATGAGCAAAAATATTGTATTTATAACATAAACCTTATCAGATATTTACAAACCAATAAAATTTGCTGCTTTCTTTTAATAAACAATTTACAAGTTTATCAAATTAAAATTGTACGTAGTCACATTGTTAAGAAGCTACATAAGACTTTAGAGAAACCGTAATATATTTAGTGTTATTTCTTGACAAACCTAGAGATAATAAATTTTGAGAAGATCCCTATCACATAAAACTTATCACAAATGCACATGATGAAAAACAATGATCTTGTAAATATATGAAAACAACAACAAATGATGCACCTTCATAATGAAATTCATTTGTATATCACTTGACACCTTCTATCAGTCGGGCTAATTGTATTTCCTACGGTTATGGAATGACTGAATTTGAAAAAAAAACCTTAAAATTTCGAAAAAATTCCGAATTGTTTCCTTAACCAATATTGATATGATAGACAGTTCAGACTATCAAAAAGTTGACGAATAAAAATTTTGATTAATAAATTTCGTCAGTCCACCACGTGGTACCTAAAGAATTCAAGTTATTTGAATATTGGAAACGCAATAGCACATGTTGACAATTTTCCGTAAAAACGATGTTACTCGGAAAACTAACGGCGATCGATTTGAACAAACGTTACATATAAGGCATTGATCACGTAACAAGCATGTGAATTCCAAAGGGATTAAAAAGCACATCACATGATCAAAATTCTCTTACGTTAATTCCAAAGGGAATGGAATTATTCAAGTCGCAAATTTCCGAAATGCTGGTGTTTTTATGGATTAATATCCACTTATAAATAAGATTTATGTTTAAATGGAAATGATATTCCCGCGCTAAACGTATGGGCTGTCTTGGAAATGATAATTTGGTTCAAACATTTATCGGGTACCAAGCGGTATGCACAATTACTAACCCAATTACAAATCACTTTACACGAATGTCATAGTGCTCCACATAACAATGGAAAAACAGAAAAAAATTGAAATCAAAACAACAATGACCAACTATGTACAATTAACATCCAATGTTAAAATTCATAAAATGATCAGAACTCAAATTTCCAACAACATGATTTCAAATAGACACCATCATTACATGAAAACATTGATTTGGTAATAACAATGATAATGCACCCACAGATAATATATGACGTACTATAAAACTATGACATCACAGAAGTATTTATGACATAGTCATATATAGTATAAATTTGTATGACATAATGACATCATGACCGTCTTTGACGTTCTGGTCGAGTATATGTAATGGGACCATGATTGATATAAAATGGAAAGATTAAAGTGATGACATAATGACGTCATAGTTATGACAAATCAAAGAATATGATATTATGTTGTTATGACGTAATTATCATTGTATATACTGTTGAAACTCTTGAATAAGTAAGTGTGCATAACATATTGAACAACGTTAAAATTCTGAAAATCTAATAATTTTCGTTGTTGATCAAAAGTAGTTACAATTATTTACAAATTTCACTTTCTCCTGGCAGTGCTAATCTAAAAAACAACGAAAATTATTCGATTTACAGGTTGAGATCCATTGGAAAATGACAACAGGAAATATAATACCGACATCAAACAATACAATTTCAACACGTGACTGATCAAATCGCTTGACCAGTAAAAATAAACTAATCACAAATTAATTTGCCCCTTTTTATAAGCAAATACAAATTCGACCAAACTTGAAGAACAAAATTCATTTTTATTAAAAATTAAAGATACAATCAACAAATAAAGTTGGCTCTTGGCAAGATGTTCCTATTGACCGTATTGAACAAAAGTTGACAAAATCAGTGACGAAAACGCGAATCGGACCAGAAACGTTTTTGCTGCTTTGCGGCTTATAGAGACCGATATGTCACATTTCTTCTCCTTTAGGGCCTACCTTCATCATTAAAAATTACATGTATCAACATCCACCTACGAACAAAAACCAATTGGCCCAAGGTTACTCACTTCTTAAGGTCATCCGATCGGATTCTTACTGTTTTCAATAGACAATAAAACACATTATTTTCGCTCTCCCAACTTTTTCTCTTTCCAATAGAAACAAAACGTCTGTACAAACGTTTTCTGTCCTCAGATGACCTTTGTATTGTTTTAATCCGAGTGAGTTCGCCTAAAATGTCTATTTTTTAAACCGACATCACAAAAAACATAAAAACATTTAAATGACCACAACAATAATACTACACCCACAAATGAATGATGTATTTTAAAATAATGACATCACAGGAAAAAATATGACATAGTATAAATTTGTATGCCGTTATGACACCGTAAACGTCTTTGACGTTCCGGTAGAATATATGTAATGGGACCATGATTGAGATGAAACATCTGAAATTAACTGACCCTCAAATCTTGCCAATAAAAAAATTATACCCATGAGCTTAAAATAAAAATACTTATTAAATTTAATAAAATGAAGTTAACAATATTATACCATCCATTCATAGTTTTAAAAAGGATATGCAACAAATGTGCTTAAAATGGAGATTGGAAGATTCACTAAGTTGGAATAGCACTTTTCAGTAATCAACTTTTACTTTTTAAACATTTATTTTTTTAAAATGCACCAAATAAATCAAATCCTTTTTCAAATGATTTATAGCTAGATAAAACCTCTGCGAGCAAATCTATTAACTATTACAATAGTTTTAATAGGGCCTGCATCGCTCATCTGGCATTGATTCTAACTTAACCACAAGTTGTTTTTTTTAATACCAATTCCAAATTCACCTCAAATAAAAATTTCTCGGAAAACCTTTCACATTTGTAACATAGCTATACATCTACTTTTCATATATCACATTTAAGCACAACCAATTTTTCGAGTCTATTGGCAGCCATCTTGATTTTGTGACCAACTTGCTTGATGGAAGTTATAATCATTTGTTATAACTTTGGCTAAATGGTGTAAGAGTTATAGATTGATGTTTAAGCACGGGCGCACGCTTTACTATGCCAGATTAGCTAAAGAGTATCGAAATTTAAATCGTAATTAACAAAATGTTTTTACGATATCCTTGGACAGTTGTTCTCGGCAAATTACAGAACAAAAACATAATTACATGTAACCATCAGGTCGTAGAGACCAAGACAAAGCACCTTCTTCATTTTTTTTTTTTTGTAAATGTAACAATGAGACCCAAAAAAATCAATTTAAAAACAACTGTTCCAAACATATAATATATTTTACCGTTCGTGTTTGGACATTCTGTTTGTACTGAAAACACTTTTGAAATCCTAAATCCGTCTTCCGTCCTTGAAACCTTAATCCGTATACAACATATGGCAATTAATGAAACTGGCTTGAATTTTAAACGCACTATAAAACTGAGCCGTCAAATTAGAAATTTAGGAAAGAGGAAAAATCAAATTCATCCTCGGGATCACTATCTGGTGTAGGGGATGCTCCAAGATGAATGCCTTCCTCAACGGACATGAAATCAATGTCAGATGTATTATTGTTATCCGCCATTTTCTTACAAGCTGTAAAAGTGTCATTGGAAAGTAATTCCTGAGTTTTGTGAGTAGTCTCCCTTTCATGTAATGAATTTAAACCATGAGCACCATCCGTGATCACTTCCGGTTCTATCGTCTGCCTTGAGTCGTTTACGTGCAAACTATCCAAGGACGATTTTTTACAATACTTCCTTTTCTTGACTGGAGAGGATTCCGAACAGTTTGAGTTCTGGCCATTTTCGAATGGTTTACTTTTCCGAACATATTTCCGTACATTTCGTCGTTCACACTTTTGGATTATTTGCATTAATTCCTGAGACTTAAGCAGACGGCAAGATGATCCGGGAATTGACAAGATTCTGTCACACAGCATAAAATCTAATGACTTATTCAACAGCTGATCCTTGGAGATATTGAGTGATGATTTTACACCAGATGTTTTCTCTATGGCAACCGAATTGACTTTGTAATAATCCGTTACATCTCGTAACAGTGCACATTTCTCAAATCTATAAAAATGAAATACAAGTAATTACGATAAAATCTAATTTTAGAAAAGTAAATAACACATAGTGATTTGTACCAAATGGATGCTCCGTCTTTTAATCGACACAAGTTTAAAAAAGCATTGATTTGGGATTTATTAACAAAACGCACAAGGAGCGTCTAGCAATCTTTTTATCATCACATGCTCGATGAAATATTACTGATTGTGAAAATTACTTGAGTGACTCTCAAAAAGAACCTAAACTGACCACTGTCGACCATGTCGACATTTTATTCAATTAATGTCCATAGTTTGTTTTTTTTTTTAATTTTATTTATTTATTTATTTATTTATCTATTTATTTATTTATTTCAATTTTATTTTTATTTATTTTCACAACTTATAAATGTTCATATTTTTGTTCTGTTGTTTCGTATCTGAGGTTGCATTTGTTAATGTCAAGTATAAGATGTCTTTATAATATCTTAAATAGGAATCGCAAACGCACCACATTCACGATAGATTACCCGTTAGAGGAATGTTTTGGGAAACTTTTGTGTAACAAAATCAAGAAACACCCTTTTCACAAGAAAACAACCAAAGTGAAGCATAGTTGAGGTGAATTATGTCACATTATCGATGGTGTTAGTAAAGAAATAGTTGAGAAAACCTGAATGTCAAGGGAAAACAAACTACCTCCGGCAAGCGAACTGCTATAGTTTCGTAATTATCTGTAGCGAGTAGGTTTTATGCGATCCTATGTCAAAAGAAAGACCTACCAAACATAGTCATTGCTGTTGTTGTTGTAATGTTGTTTAACGTTGCATCAGCAATTTTTAGTTATTCGCGTGGAGAGCAGGATTATTCATCTATGGATTAATCTAAGAGCAAGTCCATGTAAGCGTGTGGCGTGTGATGTGTGTGTGTGTGTATTATGGCCTGCCCTGTACTAACGTGCAGGCAGGGCGACTTTTTGATAAAGTGCTAGCTCATCGAGTTAATATGCCGCAGGCAAGCATACCAACCCCAGTCCATTATCTTGGCACCGGGTGAACCAGTCGATGTTCTATCCTCCTAATGCCAAGCGTCACTACAAATTTTGAAATTTTATGCATGACTCTGCCGAGATTCGAACCCATGACTTTTCGCTCTCAAAGGAGGGCGCTTTACCACTGAGCCACCGAGGTGGTCAGACATCATGCTGTTTCAATTCTTTTGTAGAATGTGGAGCCCCATCACCGAATCAAATATATGTCTGATGCCAGTAAACATTTAAACCGATCAATGACAATCTAAATAACAATATTTACCAAATAAAGAATTATCTCAGAGACGTTTAATGGACTATTAGTAATTGACTGCACAAACCACATTGGATTTGAATGCAATCATTTTTTACACCGAGGCGTTTTAATAACATCGATACCGCAAACATCATTAAAATACACACGGCACTGTGTAATATTGATTCAACCGGATTTGGATCATTTAATCATAGAGCCGTCTATAAATTACGTAAGATGAATACCGAGATTATTGACCTTCGATAAAAAAAGGTATCGGGGGCTGTCTCAAACAGCATTTAAATTTACACACAGTTGGCGTTGTACCATTATTCGGTGGGTGAGTGTTGCAAATCCCCCACCCTTTTTTAGCAACAAAAAATTACCAGGTCATGGATGATTTTGAAATTTTAAAATTCATAAGCAGCCAAAGTTATGATGTGATGATAAATAAATGAATAAATAAATAAATAATTATATAAATAAATAAATAAATAATATATATATATATATATATATATATATATATATATATATAAAAGTTTATTAACAAATAAATAAATAAATAAATAAACATTTTCGGTTCTAGAATTTGAACTGTTAATAATTTCTATGAAACATATTTTTCTGATACAAAATTCCTTTAGTCTTTGGTTAAGATTAACATGGTGTTAAATTGAAATCATTCAAAGCCAACAAGTAATTGGAAAAGTAATATCATAAAAAAAGCTCTATTGAGTTATTACCGTAGAAATCAATAAAATAATCCTGTTTTAAGGCGACAACACCTGGATTTTTGCCAACTTTACATTTGATCTTAAAATCATTGGTTTGAATACTAGTATACAAGAACTGTGTCAATGTATTGCATAATTCAAAATAAATTTTAAAACCGTCTTACTGACATTAAAGTTAGACTTTTGACAAAAGTTGACTGCATTTGTACCACAAATAAAAGAGTACCGACAAACATGCCTTTGTCTAATATTGAAAAATCCGATTTTGTAAACAGAATGACATTCAAACAATGCATTTAAGGGTCATTCTCGTAGAGCTTTTTTTAAACATTTAAAACATGGAATTAATTGCCAGACGTGACCTAGATTAAACAAAAGTGTAGTGGGGGATTTATTATGTCTCAGTCCTAAATCAAGGCAGAGCTTGACTCAAAAAAGCTCAAGTAGAGCACTCAGGTTTGGTCAGTAAGTCCCAAACTTCCTCACACTAAAACCAATTCTAATCTCTGCTATGAAAGGCATTGCAAGCTTTGTCACACTATGGGTCAACGCATTATTCTTTAAAACCAAGTTTTCAACTCTGTAGTTTTGAGTGGAGTCTTCCAATAATACTGTATTCAAATAATCGTTACGACCTAATGCTGTTGTATGTTCAACGTACCGGTATCCGTAAAAACCTAGTGATCAGCAAAACCCTCTACCAAAAGGCTTTACGGATTAGAAAGTCTGACAGTAAATCGCTTAATTAATTATATCTACTATATACAAAACGACAACATCACGACAAGCTCAGCCCCGCTACACTTATAAAAAAACATTTAGTATACCCATAGACAGTGTTTTACGAGGGAAAATTGATACCATAATACCTCATGCTGTAACGTCTCAAGGACATTAATTAAAGACGTTTATAGAATGTATGTCATTTTGATAACAAATTCCTTATTTAAATTTAATTAGATTTTGGTTATTTATTTTAACTATACTCATATATCAGCTTGCTTTTGTGTGTAAATATCAGTGAGTCACAGATACCAGATGTCTATTGAAATATTTAAATAATGACTTGGTTGGTTGGTTTGTAATGTTCTTTAGCGTCACATAAGCAATTGTATAGCTATTCGTAACGAGATTATTTCGATTAATTTTAATACAGGTTAATGTGGTGCGTGATCGTGAGTGTGCACGTGTTTCTTGATCTGCGCTATACCAGCACGCACTCACATTTCAAGTACATTGTAATAATACACTTGCCCGCAATGTCACTGATAAACATCGCAGAACATTCGGTCCAGCGCCAACCACTTAGGTATACTAACGCGCACTTATATAAGGAATGCTAGTACGTCGCACTGTCGCAGATAAGCTTAAGGATCGCAGACTTCTCATTCCAATATACTAGTGCCGCAACAACCACTTAAGTAAACTAGCGCGCACTTACCTTTAGAATGCAAGTACACTTGCTTGGATGTCGCAGATAAAATGGCAGACTTTTTGTCTAATATACTAGTGCCACATCAACCACTTAAGGCCTATGACCAGGTAAAACCTTTACCTCTTGCGGTCGACCGGGATTGAACTAACAACAGTGTGGCACCGTGTGTTTGAAGGCTTAACGCCTTAACCACTCGGCCATCGCAGTCTCATTTAACTAAACTACTGTTAAACACGACAATATATTTATACTTACTTTTCTCTATGGGAGGAACATGCAACTTCAAGCATGGAGAACATAGGTTCTGAACTCTCTGTAAATATATCATCATCCCCCTCCAATTCAGGATCTGGAGGTATGTCTGAGAATATGTTTGTCTCGGGTACTAATTTATCATCTGAAAGAAACCGAAATATTTTCGTTAAGTCAAAGAGTAAGGGCAAACCTGACAGTCAAAGTATCATAATGTTAAAATAATTCCGTTTTTTTTTCAAAATGTTAAGGGGAAAACCATTATGTCAATTTTGCAAATGATTGCTTTTTTATTATACAAGTACTTCTTTTAAAACATTTGATGCAAACATTGGGATTAAAAAGCTTAAAAATTACTTAATATACACAGAGAGAGAGAGAGAGAGAGAGAGAGAGAGAGAGAGAGAGAGAGAGAGAGAGAGAGTATTGTTTCAGCAGGAAAAACATGACATTCAGTAACCAAACATACTTTACTTCATCCAGATGGATTTCTCTATTCTTTATCACAATAAGCAAGTCGCTATATCGATCCAGCAAAGTCCCAGAATATGTCAAGAACCAATACATTTATTAAAGCAATATTACAATTGACAAGGGAACAGGCTTTCCGATAATTAAGCTAAATTTGTACATCCACTTGTCGTGATAAAAATGCATTTAAAATAGTCTTGTTACAAGATCGATTCTCTATGGACAATAAAATGTTGAAACAAAATAAATCTATAACTTGTCATAAATTCTCTAACTGAAAAATGAAGAAAACTATTACCATGGGCAAGATACTGTGATGGAATGTCCCACACAAATTCCTCATGTTCTAACTCGAATCCGTTTAGATCGCCTAAATGTCCTGTAACAGAAGAAATGAAACGTTAAATAAAATTCGTAATCTAATTAGAGTTCAAGGGTTGTCGATTTGTCTAAAACACTGGTTAGGAAATTGGTCAGATGGGCCACTTATGTTTGAATCTCATTAATGCAAACCCTAGAGAACCTTGTCAGTTTGCTTGCCACAGACCGCTACTTTCTATTGGTACTCCGGTTTCCTCCACCATGTCAAAAATGGCACGTTAAAAGTGAAATAATCTTTAATTATCAGTGTACCAAGAAAACCGTGGACAGGGAAACAGCCTACAGCTATGTCGCATGTAGTCGACCGGTTTCATACTATTCAAAGCACGAAACAAAGTACAAATAATATCTATCCAGCGATCAATGTTATCAATTTGAAAATTTCTGGCGGATGTAGGTAGCTGTCGGTGATATCTCCTCGTAACAATTTTGACAGTCTGCGTGTTATTTGTCAATCAATTAAATGTTTTGTGAAAATAAAAAATATCATGAAATAAGAAAACGCGGAAATATTTAATTGTTTTGTAGTATGAAAGGGGCGTTTTTATTATTTAGAACTTTATTTTAAATTCACAATTGAACTCATAAAAGGCTTACATAATTCGTTTCGATTCGTGGAATTAATTTAATATCGGTGTCATATACCACTTTTTGAATTTAATCATAAAATACATTCAAAAAGTGGTATATGAGATCGGTGTTGAAGATTATTAAATAATTCAATAATTCGATTTCAGAATTTTAAAGTTAATAAAAATAAATTCAAGAAGCGGAAAATATATCGCCATATTAGATGTCTTCGTCAAAAAGTCTCGAGTTGTACAATTGGTGATATCATTCAGTTTATTTAATTATTTATTGTTTACTTATTGATTGGATTTTTTTCTGTTACAACCATAGCCAAGAACTTGCTTATTGATCTGCAACCATTCAAAATATTAAAAGCGAGAAACCTTTTAAAACTTCTTCGGAGAAATTAAGCCGAAAGACCACTCATTCTTGAAATTCGTTAAATTGAACAGGAAGCAAGAATTTATTACAGGATATAAGCGAGACATTTGACCTAGTTTTATTCTGAATTGATCTTTCATATTTGCTGTGAAATATATATATATCGATTAGGCCCGCCAGTCGTTACAATCGGATGATGTTCAACGGTTGACTACAACATCTGTTACGATTTATCTACAGACTTACAAATACTTATATATACCATGTCTAGTCTACCGCTAATTTTATCATTGGACGGATGACATCACTGATGCTAAACAAAAAAATCTTCATTGATAGACAGTTCAGAACAAGCAAATTCAATTATTTTTTCGGTCATTTGTCTTTGAGTTTAATATGATTAACATAAACATGACATAAATAGCGGAAACGATATATAAATCCCACCACAGCATGAAATGATGACGTCATTGATGCTTTATAAAATAATTCTTTATTAGAACAAGCAAACCTAAACAGTATGTAACAGACAGGTTGTAAATTTAGATGAATGGTTAGTCCCCTCCAATAGTACTGAAACCACACCACCTGACATTAACAACACTGCCCGCCCAAAACTAAGGAATTTCTTGATTGAATTCGTTGTTGCCAAAGTACAAGTTTTTCAGTCGCAAGGGCTTTCCTATTTAAATAAATATTTTACCTTTAATGAGAAGTTGCATTTTTCTGCTGCGAGCTATTTTCAACGGTGTCCTTCCGGTATATGTTGATATCGTGGGGTCAGCTCCGAATGTCATAAGGAGCCGAACAATTTCAATATGGTCATTTTCTACAGCATCATGCACTGGCCTATAACATTAAAAAACAACATTACAATATGAAATTTAAAAGCCCAAAAAATATTTTCTAAAAACAGATACATCCTAACTTAAAGTCGTCGTTTTTCTCGAATACAATGACGACTAGAAAATATGTACGGCGATTGGATTTGATTAAATGTGTTTTGAGTCTCAATCAAGATTCTTGCACTTATATCCAGTCTGTCAGTTCTGGGATGTTGCAGAAAACCGAAGTCCCCGGCGAATTGACAAAATTTTTCACACTAGGATCTGCGCCAGTGGGATTCGAACCTAGGCAATGAAAGGCACTGTGATAGGTAAACGCGCGCTTTAGACCATTCGGTCAATGAGACCCCATGAAATTTATGATGTCTCGCTTAAATGCAATGGAATTACGAACGGAAATACTATATAATCTTGAAATTTATTGTTTTATTCAGTTGTATCAAGTAGATTAGACTTGGAAATAACAGATTGCCTCTTCAAAGTACAATACAAAACTGGAAATCATTGCATTGTCGTCTGGAAAATAACATTCCTCTCTCTCTCTCTCTCTCTCTCTCTCTCTCTCTCTCTCTCTCTCAAATACAATTGAGACAGGATACTATACCGCAGTCTCTTTAGAATACTGGAATGTTATTGCTCTCTCTCTCTCTCTCTCTCTCTCTCTCTCTCTCTCTCTCTCTCTATATATATATATATATATATTAGATTTCTATATTTATAGTTTATATATACAATAAAAACTCGAAAATATTGTAATGCTTTGAAAAATCATGAAACTGGAGACATTGTCACTCGATTATATACAAAGAATGTTTAAAATTAGAACAATGCCTCTCTAGATCTCACATTGATTAACGACTGGTTTGTTTTTTCAGTTAAAACTTATGACTAATGATATAGAAAATGAGATAGTATGTATTTTTTAAAAAAAAAGACCTTACAAAAGAAATAATAGACATATTGTAAATTAAGGTAAAAATAAATCACAGTATTATAATAAATCGCCATCATTTGAATCTAATTTGACTTCGTCAGTTTATTTTTACTCTCGTCACAAATTTTGATCTATATACCTGAGGCATATTTAGCTGTGTTTATATTAATATCGTATTCAACAACCAGCGCGAGGTGAAAAGGTTTGCAGTGATTTACGTCACGCAGAAAATAAACCAGAATTTTATCTACAGGGGGCATCTCAAAACTGACTGTTCGTATTTAAACATGTTGTTTAAATACGAACATCACCATCCTCGAACTGTCTTCTCAATACAAGTGAAATAATTCTGAATTATTTCACTTGTATTGAGAAGACAGTTCGAGGATGGTGAAATCTGGAAGAAGAAATCTAAGCTCTGAATTATTTCACTTGTATTGAGAAGACAGTTCGAGGATGGTGAAGAAAACCGGAGTGTCTAAACCATTGAACTTCTATAGTAAAATTGAAAAATCACATTAAGATCTCAAAGAATTTTTTTGGGTCTTCAGCATAATGCACAGTAAAATAATTAATAATATTAATAATACTAAAAATAATAATAATAATAATAATAATAATAATAATTATCATTATTATTATTATTACTTTACATGTCACATAAGTGAATAACAGGTTAAAACAATAAAGGAAAGGAATTTGGGACTAAAAACCGAATAATATAACATTAAAAAAAACACATAATAGAACACTGCCTTCTACACAGACATTTTGACTTATGAGACACTTTCAAACATAGCACGTGAAGAAATGACATTTGTTTTTCCTAGTGAAATCTCTTGTCGTGATTAACGTCTATAAGACATCGGCACATAAAACGGCTGATATGAAATTCATTTTGATGAATTAAGTTACGGGGGAAAATCATCACACAATGGCACAAGTGCACTCTAACTTAACGCACAGAACCGCCATTTTCCAATACATGATTGAAATTTACAATCTGACAATCAAAAAATACGTGCTTATCTTGACCGATCAAGCGTTTAGATTACTTAATACATACGAATAGTTTGTGACGACTAATTAATTAATTTGATTGATTGAAATGGGTTTTACGTTTCATTCAATAACATTTCCCTGAAATCGAAACTGCACCTGCAAACCTTGAAGTTTCTAATAGGGTTGAAATTCTCACTTTTTCAGTGTTAAAGCAATATTCAGCAAAGACCCTTTAGCATGAAGGCGCATACAAAGACATGATGTATTGGTTTTTAAGGGCTCTTCCCATGAACCCTAAAATGTCAGTTATAAATGCCAAGTGTTTGAAAAAATCTAGTCACTACCTATTTTCAAGTTGTTGTCAGATATGTCCGGAGTTTGAACAAAGAAATTATTATCAAAATCGAATTCAGTGTGTTATTTACAATTCTATAAAAGGGAAACATAAAATCCTATTTCTTTTTTAAAAGCAAACTAACCGACATAATTCGGTCAACGACGTCCTTCAAGACATTTCATTTACATATGATGATGCTTTAAATAAATCGCATTTAAGTCGTTCGATCGTTGACTTCATACTTGTAACTTTGCCAATTATAATAATCTAACAAGCAGAAATCGTTTATAAATTTGTCATAATATATTAAACATAATCCCATCCTATAACAGTTCATCTGCACTTCCTATGTATGATTTATCTCATTTTTTGTTATTAAAAAATTACTGGCCAAAAATAATAATAATAATAATAATAATAATAACAACAACAACAAAACTCCGTTACTCGATGCGGTCCAAGTCCTTCAAGTTAAAAACATTTATTTATATATTTATATATTTTGTTATTATTATTATCAGTATTGATTATTATTATTATTATTATTTTCAACTTATTTAAGGTTAAATGACTTTTGCAAAGTTCATGTTAATGGTTTAACCAATTCATGTTTCAATTTGAAAAAGACAAAAATGGCGCATTAATAAGACTGCGTAAATTCCTTTGACAACATAATTACACACATCCAATCTCATTTCGCAACGTCCTTTCTTTTGTGAATTTGGTCACGATTTCCGGATAATATACATTTATTCTTTAATGAATCTCATTTGGAAACAATTTATTTTTGCTTTTCATAACTTATAATGGGAATACGGAAATGGCATTTCAAATGAAATGTTTTTCTTAAATGCTAAACAACGATTAATATGCTTTTCAGATGTAAACTAATAAGATTTGGAATTAAGTTACCATGGAGACAAAAAAGAGTAAAGGAAAAAGAGAAATAAATATGTTTACAAGCTTTCTAATTTATGGGAATCTATTGTAAAATGTGACAATGATTTAAAAAAAGGGCGAGTTTTTATTTCACAGCTAGAACCATAGCGTTTAGTCAAACCATCAAACTGTTAGTCACGGTATGGAGTTGGTAAATACCGGATAAAGTTTGCCCTATAAACGTTATCGCTTATTTTATATACAATACCTGTAAAATAATCTACCTGTGAAGTAACTTAATACACGATATAAGATGAATGCGGAAAGGTACATTTAAAACGGTTAATTGTGTTTCGGGATATGTCAAAGTATTTCACCTATAAATATTGTGTATTTCACCTATAAATATTGTAATCATGGACATTTTAACAGTCTATTATTCGCGCGGATCGTAATACAATGTATATATGTCAGTTAATTTGTCAAAAGTAACTTGTTTGGTACTTTATTACTCCTAAAATTAAAACACCATCTTTCTGTCGTGTCATATTTGAATAATTTTTTTATTTTATTTTAAATTTAAAACAAAATTCTCACCACAAACAGCTTAAAAAAGCTGATGCGACGTTAAATATCTTTTAAAACCACCGGCGTCTCATGTACGATATGATCAAAAAGAAAGATTCAAAATACAGGTTACATTGAATTAGAATAAATAATTCATAAAATATTATTATAACCCAATTCCTAAAAGTATTGTTATCAAACGACTTGGCTGAATTCCGACGCTTTATCTGATAAAATCGTTACACTTGAAAACAGTAATATAATTCGACGCGATAACATATGCAAACCGTCAAGAAACCTGAAACTAAAGCGTTTTATTATTCCCACGTCAATTGACATAGTTTTTAAAAAATGGACCGTTTACATGATTAGTTCTATATCTGCCGTTCTTGTAAAAATAATTCGGTCATATTGTTTCCGGTTTTACCGGATGTACACCATGGACGATGCAGTTTATCAGTTACATACGGAATGATAAACGGAACATTAATAGCTGTATTTAAACACTGATTTTTTTCTTTTATTCAACGCAATCGATTTATCGATCCTCAAGTCTGTAACGACTCTCTATTGGGTCAATGTAACAGGTTCAAGTGGCATATAGGAAAACTTGATGGTCACTTGTTTTGCAGTTCAAGATGTGGTGATGAAGATATTAAAATTTTTTATTAGATCCAATAAAATTCACTTAAATCAAAGAGAAATTTGAAATGGTGTTAGAAACTAGTACTTGCTCAAACGATTTGCGAAAGGACACACAACCCATGGATCAGGGAGCGTAATGTATTTAAATTCTACTGCTCGACCAAATGTCTGCCCATGGCGTAATACTGTTTTGTCTATTTTGTCCAACGATCACCACGGTGAAGAACTTAGGCCGGGGCGGTTTAAATATTTAAAAAAAATATGTGAGCAAAATTCTAGAAACTCTGTTTAATTAAAACAAAAGCCACTCTTCTCTTCTCTGACTGTGTAGCGAACTACTAAAATTGGATAATATTCCCGTTGATTGCGTCAGTTTTTCTTTCCAAAATCTAGTTTTCCATTTCTAGACGGATTGAACGACTAAATGGGGTTTAAGGTTAAAGGTCTTGGTCAGATTCGACCGGGGTTCGAACCCCGACCTCCCACAAACGAGCGCGAGCATTTCATCAACTTGGCTACAATAGTGGTCGAATTCTGATACAAACGGTCTTAAACAGCACTTGCAATCGTAGTGTAGTTATGGCAATGCATATAATAATAATAATAATAACAATAATAATAATACTTGTAAAAATAAATAAATACATAAATAAATAAATAAATAAATAAATAAATAAATAAATAACGTTCCATCATTTACTACAGTGCAAACACTTTTATCTAAAAAGAACAATTACTCACCGTATTCCATCTTGTGATGAACAGTTGACGTTCGCGCCGTATGACAATAACAGTCTTGCAATTCCCATATGCCCACTGACAGAACACTCGTGTAAAGGAGTATATCCGGCGTTGTCTTTAGCGTTTACTTCCACCCTTCCGGATTTTAAACAAAACACTGCCACATCCTGTACGAGAAAGACAAAGTACAATAATGTCAATTAGATTTAATCGTGTGTTTTAAAAGTACACATTAAATGCTTAAAACAATTTGTTATCATTAAACCTAAAAAATTAAGCCCGAAAGTGAATATTTAATGGTTACACTTCGTGAACGTAAATAGTTTGATGACATTTCGGAATTAAAATTTAAGCTAAGCTGAAAATACGGATTTAACGATGAAACTCCATTAACATATTTTGATATCGTTTCGGAATTAAATCTGAAAGCTTTATTGAAAGTACGTTTTAACGATTCACACTACATGAAAAAATTGAATAAATAAAAAAATAAATAAATAAATAAAAATTAAAAATTAAAAATTAAAAAAATTGTTATCAGTTCAGAATTAAAACGGAAAGCTAAGTGAGGTACTAAAAACATGGTTTTATGTTATACCTAGTAAAATATCAGAAAATAGTTTATTAACTGTCAACAAGAAGGAATTGCCCAATGTACTTGACTAGACACTATTACGCCACTACCAATGCATTGAACAAGCATTGGTATATTTATCAATACACGTGGTGAAGCATCCTACTGGCATCTAACATCTAAGGCCAAATGGTCTAAAGCGCCGATTTACAGATTTCAACACTTTTTAAATCCTAGGTTTAAATTTCATTCGAGAAGATCCGGTGTGAAAAAAATTTAGTCCGCATGTCGAATATCAGTGGGTTTCTTTTAGCGCTCCGATTCGCTCTACCATTTCTGAACTGGTTGACTTAGTGGCTCAAAGGTAGAACGTCTGCCTTTTGCGCGGGAAAATTGCTGATGCGACCTTAAACAACATTACAACAACAACAATTTATATAAGTAGAATTTTCTTTTTTTACTGCAGCTCAAAAACCATTCTATTTGCTTTTTTTTTTTTTTTTTTTTTTTTTTTTTTTTTTAAGAAAATTTTTGAGTAATTTCATATACATAAATAAATAATAAATAAACTTACCAGATGACCCATTCTAGCTGCTCTATGAAGGGGCGTTTCTCCTGTATCTTTACAAACAGCAAGCCTTTTAACCTCAGCCGGGACCAAGAAATCAGACGGTACAGAGTTATCATAAACATCGAACTCACTGAAGCTATCCTCATTGGTATCAAGATGGAAACTCTGTAAGTTAAAATGACAATAAGTCTGTAAGTTCAAGTGAAAAGAACCATATGTTTCAATATCTCGGATAACTCAGTGGTCAGTACTTTGTGCTGTCAGAAAATGTACCTTGCGTCAAAATTTTTAGACGTCTTATTTTTTTTTTTAAATTAATTCAAAACTAAGGTTTGTTCCCTCATGCAAAGCGTACCTTAGCTGGATTGAAATTCATATAATTTTGAACTTTGGATTCATTAATTTTCTAATGTTTGGATGATTAACTTTTTCATCTATCAAATTTTTTGGTCCCTAGTATCACTGAAGTGGAATAAATTTCCGAAAGGCTGCAATTATGGCACATCAAAATTAAACAGGTAATTTTGTTAAATATATATATAAATATAATAATTTCATGACAAACATAAAACAATAAAGGAAACAGAATTGTCTTGTTTTTATTTTTTTCAAGGGAATGCAACTTTTCATCTGGAACTGTGTATACATGTAATTCTAAATTCAACGTGTACAGTGCAAGGTCTTGAAGTCATCGAAGGTGACATCGTCCAATATTACACACTTATGCATGCAAACATTTAGTTTTTTAAAACTTATTTGTTCTGATTGATTGTAGTTGGGGAATGAAAATTGATTGAGGGCAACACAACTGACATCTCTAAAAGACAGAGAACAAACGACCTTGAACTTGGTCACTGTATTTTTGGCGTCAGACTTGCGATCCGAGCATACATTTCGAAGATTGTTTGGTTAAGTAAAGACATACGGGCAACCGCGACATTTGTGTATACAGTGTATACATACATTGGTCTACTTTTTAATATCAAAGTAAGGTTAAGTTCCTGATAAAAACAAGACAATCATCACGTTTACACTAACTGTCCATCAACTAGGTCATTCAGCATATATATATATATATATATATATATATATATATATATATATATATATATATATATATATATATAAAGAAGAAAAAAATCAGTTAGTAAGTTATCATTCAATAAACAAAATTAAGACCTTTTTCAAGGTTGAAGGAGGAATTTGGACAAATCGCCTAAATAAGAAACAGATCGATTATCAAATGTATGAATGGCTCATTTTATACCGAACACGATCTCAGATTAGCAAAGCATTCAAGCCTTCAAAAATGGGCTAATTATAACAGGCCTTTTCGGTTTGTTTGTCTTGTTTTATCTTTTATTACTAAATAATACTGATTTCTTGTTTCTTGTTAAAAAAAAATTCTTCATCAATTATGTTGAGGCAGAAGTCAAAAATAATATATTTGTCTGTGTAAACATCAAAGTCTAAAATTGTGTTTTCTTAAGTTGTGTTGATTGTTGTAAATGCTGATATTAAATAAACAAGAAAAAAAAATTTTCTGTTATGTAATGATATCTCAAGTATCCTTCAGCAGACGATATCAGGTCACCTATCGTACAGAAAGATAACAGGTATCTATATGCGTTATAGTTGTTTTCGTATCTGTCAGCATTCAAGTGATCAAGATTTATAATACCATAACACCTACCTCTTTTTGTAAGGCATATTCATCAACATATCCGGTAGCTTTTGTTGACCTAGATTTTAATCCGCCCTTGCGTCTCCTGTCCGGTATTAATTTATCGGTCGATATATTTATTTCTGATTCTGTAGATTTTATGTTTATTCTTCCCCGAGGCCTTCTTCTCTGTTTCCTTGTAAATCGTCGTTTCTTCTTGGGTCGGAAAAATAATTTAAGCATCAGTCCACCTTTCGGTTTTCCATTTCTAAGCGTACTTCCGCTTCCGGTAACCTCCCACATACCATCTCTATTTTTGTCTGCATTGTCATCGTTTTGATTTTCCGATTGAAGAGTATCTAATTGTGTATTTTCCAATGCTTTCGCGCGTTTAGCATTTACAGGTTTACATAGTTTCAATGCATTTCTTCTTAGACGAGTTCGGCGTTTTCGAGCTCGAAGCGATTCTCCTCGTTTTAGGGACGTTTCTGTAATATCTCCAGCTAAAACAAGATAAAAATTGACAATTACAGATATTTTCATTTTTTTTACAATGAAATACGAAATGCACACAAAAGACTTAATTTTCTCTTGAGGCAAAGTACCTAGTTTAGATTAGAAGCAATACATGTACTTGCAAAACATAATTTTTGACGGGTCAAGCGAAACCTATTCTTAGTGGTTTTTATGGCAATGGGAGAAAATGACGCCAGAAAATTGCAAATGTTTTTTCAATTAATAAGAAAGTTCCTCGTGCGATAGTTATTTCCGATAACAAAAATACACTATCACCTATGTAAATATCATTAATATAGCATGGCTATTTATGTTCTCAGATAATTAAACAAAACTCTTGAATTATGCCAATATCTGTTGTTCGTCATTGATAAACACCGAATTTTATTTCCTGAATTTGTATTTTATTTTATGATTCTGTATAACCTCAATAAGGAACTAAGTCAGATTAAGTAGGGACGGAAAAAAAAAAAAAAAAAAAAAATAAAAAAAAAAAGAAAAAAAGAAAAAAAAAAAAAAAAAAAAAAAACTAAAGTCGACTGGTTGGCCCTTTATTGTGTTTTTGTTTTTTACCTCGTGCATCACTTTTTAAACCAATGTCAACTTTTATTAATTTTCATGCAGTTACTATTGTTCGTTTTAATCAAATATGTTTATTTACATTTTAAATTTTTTTTTTTTGAATATCAATATCAATACCTTTTTCTGCAATTACGTTGCGTAATATAATACAAATAAATAATTAAGGTTATTTTAGGTAGTTGTTTAGAATGTTCTGCAACTCTCAAATCTATTACTGTTTCTATAAAAAAATATGCTCACCATTTGACCTTCTCAGCTGCATATGATGTCTTGCTTTATGTAATGACATCCATGCCTAATAAATAAAATCTTATGACATTAATTGTATTAATTAGAATAAATAACTACAACCGATCGGCAGATTTGTTCGGTAATATTTCAAAATGTCAGTCGTACTCGGTGACATCTTGAAAGTATAAGGTCTCGTTTTGGTGTTCTGGGCAGTTAAATCACATATTTAGAGAAGAAGAAGAAGAAGAAGAAGAAGAAGAGAGAGAGAGAGAGAGAGAGAGAGAGAGAGAGAGAGAGAGAGAGAGAGAGAGAGAGAAAATTAAAGATGAAGAAAGAGATCCAAACATGAGAGAGAGAGAGAGAGAGAGAGAGAGAGAGAGAGAGAGAGAGAGAGAGAGAGAGAATTAAAGATGAAGAGAGAGATCCAACATGAGAGAGAGAGAGAGAGAGAGAGAGAGAGAGATTTCGTACCTTTCTTTTTGCATGTACAGCAATACCATTACTTTCTTCAACTTGTATGGAATTTCTTTTTTTAGATTGGGGCGAGAATTTGGATTTCTGTAATTGAGAATATTTTTTATATTTTACACAGACCAATATTAAGTAAATTAATCAAATCAAGAAGTTAAAATTGTCTGAGAGAAATTCAATCCACTTACCCCAAAACTGTAACCTTTAATCACACATATCCTTTTTTATATTTCAACTGTTAAGTAAGATCTTTGGTCGAAATTAACCACAAAAATAAATAATAATAAAAAATAAATAAATAAAAGTAAAAAAAAAACCAAAAAACTATAGAGTCCTTGACCTTTCGCCCTCTGTGAGCTAGCCTTTTTGACATGGTTCAAGGTAATGACAGGTTATGAAAAAAAACTTTGAACCATGCAGATCAATTTTCATGCTAGATCAGAAAAGTTTTGTTTTTGCTTTTCATTGATGGTGATCCTGGAATCAGCTTTGTATAAAACCTATGGTAACAAATAAGATTTATAAGAAAAAATATATAAATATAAATACACTTACTTTACATGGAATACCACAATCTGGATTGCCATCAACGATTTTTTGCTTGGCTTGGGTTTCTGGAAGAAATGATGTTTCTGTTATTACGATCATCCCTCTGTCGCTGTCTTTGTCGCAATGTGAACTGTTTCTTGACCTCATGTTTGTGTTCTTTAATTAGAGACGTTGTTTTCGAGGTCGTCTGTTTCAGTTTATGAACCGAATCACTTGAATATTGTCTCTGAAAGACTTTTTTCTTCATCAGGGGAGATAATCGTATATTTGGGTCCGACTTATCACAGAATAAACTAAATGTTTCATTCTCTATATGGCTTTCAATTTCCGTATCTTCTACCTGGGACTTATTAATTACCGGACTTCTGGAAACATTATATGTTTGGATATCTGTAGTAAACGGCAGAATCTGACCTGATTTTAAATTTGATTCGTCTTCTTTCTCAAGGTCATTGATCTCCTGCTGACCACTGTCCGATATGCTACGGTGAACCATTGGAGCAACATTAGCGATCGGTATCCGTTTCTGTAGCATAGATGGTCTTTTTGTAAAGGCACTAGTGTTAAGGCCTTGGATTGCGTATTCCTGTTTGTTACCGGAAACATCTGCATTATTTGTAAATGTCGACTGTGTAGGTGTTGGAGTTTTGATGGATTTCACTTCGTTGTTACCAAATTGCGGTTTCCTAAGGAGCGACATTTTAGATTCTAGTCGTTGCCGATATCCTGGAGTAGCAGCCGGATCTAGAGTCGGGGGCTCGTTTATTAAAGGGGACACCACAGGGGTGGGTAATTTCTGCTGTGGACTTAAGGTAGGCATTTTCGGCGATTCTGGAAATGTTGGCGACTGGGTGTGATTGTTATGCGGACCAAATTTACTTACATTCTCAGAAGGCGGCAAATTTTGCTGTTTCGGTTTCTGACCTACACTTGCGACAATTTTCTTCAAACCTTCATCTTTATTGACAGCATTCAATATCAACTGTTTCTTTGAAAGGCATTTCACTTGTTTAGTTTCGGGTTCAGTCTTAACGGTGCTACTATTTTGCGCCGAGGGATCACTGGTACCTGATCCATTTGTTGGAATGGATATAGACAACGGAGAGGAAAAGTTTTCACTTTCTTTTGAAGTTTTTTCGTCTTTAGATTTTTCATCTAAACTTACGTTTTCTTGACCACTTGAAGGATTTATAATGATTCCGGAATTTTTCACTTCAATGTCTTTTTCGTTAACGATTTTAAACGCGTCTTTTCGATTTTTATACGCATCTGTTATATTTCCTGTAACAGGCTTAATAAGCACTTCCTTTTCATGCGCGGCATTTAACTCATTTTCAACCGTCGAGAACAAATGAGACATAACATCCTCCTTCTTTTCGACTGAATGTAGATTTACTTCCTTTTCAACTTGAGAATAAAGATGCGACATTATGTTTTCTTTCTCTATTTTTATTTCAGAGGATGAAGATCTTCTGGAATAATTTGAAAATGGAAGATGAACGGAATTTCTTCTTCCGGGAATAAACGCATTTGGACCCGTTACCGTTTTACCTGATTGTACCACTGCAGACATTCGATCAGAATTATCACAATTCGAACTTTTTGTATTATATTGTGAAATAAATTCCACGGACGGAGGCCTAGCGATACCACTGGTTCCATTCACTATTGAACGTTGTTGAGCACCATTGTGAGACGTGGAATGTTGAACATTATTTTGATATGTTATAGGACTAGAGTTCAACACTGGATATGAAGAGTTACTTTTTAAATATGGTGGAGAATCCTGCCGTGAACCTGCACGTATATTACCACCAAAAATAGTTTGTTTATTATGAGCTGGTGAGTAGGGTGATGATGATGGTGTTGATGACGAGGATGAGGAACGATTTGTAGATATATTTGAACCAGCAAATGAACTTTTTGTAGACGTTTCTTGCGCTTGTGCGAAGATTTCTGATCCTGATAAAGGCTTCGAAGCTACAGAATATTTTGTGCTAATAGAATTTCTGTTGTCGTATTCAATGGTCGGAGGATATGCATTCGACAAATTTTTCCTTATTGAAGGGGAATACTGCCTGTGCTTATCAGAACTAACATCAAGTTTTTCACATCGCACATCGCTTGAGTGAGAAGGGACATTTGTACTATCGGGACTACATCTTTGTATTGTTGGATATCTATTTTGATATAACTGATGTGGATGTGAATAATAGGACCCGGATGTTGCCGACTGTTGCGACATTGGATATTGAGCATTATTCATTTGTTTAATGGATTCCTGACGTTGTGGCATTGAAGGCTGTTGTGTCTTAGAATTTACGCCGTTTTGTGGTACATCTGGTGTCATTCGTTGTTTCATATATGCCATATTATGATGATGATATTGAGACGGCTGCTGGATGCAGGTCTTCCTGTCCTCCATATTTGACACAGCAGACGACCGTTGTTCTTGATTAGTTTGTTGATAAGCAACACTTGGGGAATGATCAATTCGGCGGGTATATTGTGCTGTTAATACACTGTGTTTTTGAAATTGTTTTTCTTCATTTTCCTGTTGCCTCTTTTGTATAAAGTTATTACACTGATTTGCAGGTGTTCGAGATGCCAGAGATGATTCTTTTGACAACTGTTGCTGTCTTTGCTGTTGATAAAAGTGATGTGTCGCCATTCTTCTATTATTTTGTATGAGATCATTTTGTTTCACTTCGTTCCTTTGTTGCGACATAAGAGCACTTTGCTGATGCATTTTGCTTTGTCTTTGTTGCATTGCAATCCGTTGTTGTTGCTGTTGTTGTTGATAAAGTTGTTGCGTCCTCAAAAGACTTTGTTGTTGCTGTTGTTGTGCTATTATATTTGTTTGACTTACTACATGAGGCCGTGCGTGTTGTTGTTGTCCTTGGTATCCACTTAACCCCCCATCTTGTTTCACGGTCATTTTATCACTGTGAATCGTTCCTACATTTCCTTGCCTATGATGAACAACGTTTCGTTCAATATTCGGCGTGACTTTAGATCCATTTGATGAACAAGACGCCGGAAGATACTTCGAATGTAAAGTTTGATGTACATTAGGGACACCTCCTCCTGATATATTTTGTGTAGATTGATACTGTTTTACACTTTGTTGCGTTTGTTGTGTCCCTTTTATACAATTTTGTCTATTTAGCTGAACGACATTACCGTTACTGTAAGAATAACCGCACTGTTGATTCTGTTTGTAATGTTTATCAATATAAGTTCCTTCATTTGAATTTCGCACGCTAGATGGCTCATAACGTATATGTGATGCTTTCAACCCAGTACACAATTTCTTTTCTGCCGAATGCTCAACAAGACGGTTTAAATTAAACTGTCTTTCTTCGGTCGAGTCCGCACACCTTTTTCGCGTTTTACAAGATAAATCCAACGGACTTTCGGCATTCCTCGACTGTTTACCATCAGCAAATACAGTTAAATCCAAAGGTGCATTTGCAATCATGTTTTCTAATCTGGCGCCATCATCACTGCAGTCATTAGCGGTTAAATCCCTGATAGAAGAGGTCTGTTTTAAGCTTTTGTTTTCTGTTATATTCCGCGATTGCCATTGCGAATTGTCAGGCCAGCTCATCTGGGGTTCTCTTACGGATTGCTGGTACATCTAAAATTATAAAAAAGAGTTTTTAATACCTTTATCATGTCGGGTTTTGTTCGTTTTAATTTGGGACCTGTCCTACGAGAACCAAATAGCTACAACATTATCGGTTCGTTGGTTGGTTGGTTAAATGTTGTTTCACCTCACATCAGCTTTTCATTTATTTGTGACGACACAATCTTTATTATTCCCGAAGATTAATCGTCAGGGCTTCGATTCTTCACTCGTCCACTCATCCTGACGAGTGAAATGTGTACTTGGACGAGTGATATTGTTACTACCACTCGTCACGGTGCCGAGTTAAATTTATCATACATATACATCCAGGGGCTTCTTGCATTAATAAACAATAGATACTATAGTGTTTGTCGGAAAAATCTTGTAAAAGGAGGTCAATTGTAACGACATCGGCCGTTCTGTTACAAGCGTCAATCAACAAAATCATTTTAAACGTTTGCATCACATGCGCAAACCTATTCGCATTCGGAATTTACTTACTGTAAGGTAAAATCCAACCGATGTTCCGAGTGTTTATATACTTGTCGGTCCGTTAAGTATGTCAAATAAAAGTAAACAAACTGTTTTGTATAACTTTCTAAAGACAAACAAGGATGAAACAGCTGATAAAGAGTTTTCGAAGACACGAATTAGACTACCGCTGATCCTGATGACAAACCAGTTGCAGGTGGAAGCATTTCTAAACCTGCGACTTCAAAACGAAAGTTACTGGTTACTTAAAGTGGAAAATCCGAAGTTCGTGAAAACCTAAGAAAAAGTCAGAAAACATTATTTTTTGGTACAAGCTCTGGCTGTACTTAAGAGAAAAAATTCTTGTTTTCATGTAGTGACTGTGCCGAGTTAAATTTCAAAGTGACAAGTGGTTTTCTTCTTTAACTAGGCACTGTGCCGAGTGGCAATAAAAAATTC